>VZZY01023734.1:0-20650 GCA_013400335.1 Eurystomus gularis | reverse complement strand
GTATCAAAAGAAGGGCAACAAAGCTGGTGATGGGTCTAGAGAACAAGTCCGATGAGGAGCAGCTGAGGGAGTTGGGGCTGTTTAGGCTGGGAGTGTCAGGGGAGACCGTATCACTCTACAACAGGGGTCCTCAAACTACGGCCCGCAGGCCGGATACGGCATTCTTTTTCCTGTTTTTTTGTGCACTACTACAAATAAAATATGTGCAGTGTGCATAGGAATTCGTTCATTTTTTTCCAAACTATAGTCTGACAGTCCCCTGGCAGTGTCTGAGGGACAGTGAACTGGCCCCCTGTTTAAAAAGTTGGAGGACCCCTGCTCTACAACTACCTGAAAGGAGGTTGTAGCAAGGTGCAGGTTGGTCTCTTCACCCAAGTAAGAAGCAATAGGACAAGAGGAAATGGCCTCAAGTTGTGCCAGGGAAGTTTTAGATTGGATATCACACAGCATGTACAGGACAACCAGGCGATCAGGCCCAGTCAGGATGGCTTTATGAAAGGCTAGGTCCTGCTTAACTAACCTCGTCTTCTATGACAAGGGGACTTGCTTACTGGATGAGGGAAGTGCTGTGGATGTTGTCTACCTAAACTTTAGTAACACCATTCACAACATTTCCACAGCATTCTTCTGGAAAAACTGGGTGCTCATGGCCTTAATGGGCATACTCTTTGCTGGGTAAAAACACCCTGGGTGACCAGGCCCAAAGAGGGGTGGTAAATGGGGTTAAATCCAGTTGGCATCTGGTCACAAGTGTTCCCCAGGGCTCAGTGTTAGGGCCTGTTCTCTTTGATATCTTTATCGATGGTCTGGATGAGGGAGTTGAGGGCACCCTCAGAAAGTTTGCAGACAGCACTGATTTGGGTGGGAGTGTTGATCTGCTTGAGGGTAGGGAGGCTATGGAGAGGGATATGGACAGGCTGGATCAGTGGACCAAGGCCAATGGTAGGAGGTTCAACATGCCAGCTGCAGAGTCCTGCCCTTGGGTCACAACAACCCCCTGCAACCTTACAGGTTTGGGAAAGAATGTCTGGAAAGCTGCCTGTGGACAAGTACCTGGGGGTGTTGGTTGACACCTGGATAAATATGAGCCAGCAGTGTGCCCAGGTGGGTGTCAGTTTCTCTTCCCAAGTAACAAGTGATAGGATGAGAGGAAACTGCTTCAATTGCAGTAGGCAAGGTTTAGAGTGGATATTATGAAAAATTTCTTCACCAAGAGGGTTGTCAAGGACTGGAACAGGCTGCCCAGGGAAGTGGTTGAGTCGCCACCCCGGAGGTATTTAAAATATGAGTAGATGTGGTGCTGAGTGACATGGTTTAATGGTGAACTCAGCAGAGCTGGGTTAACAATTGGACTCAGTGATCTTTTTCGACCTAAATGATTCTATGAAACAGAAAAAATGAAAGTGTGACAGAAATAGGAAAAGATGGTATTTAAGGGAGGGCTGAAGGAAGAAGTGAGTTGAGCAGGAGAGAAGTGAGAAGGTGCAGAAGAGAGAAGTGTAGAATACATAGGTGAGAAAGGAGACAGGAAACAACATTCAGGAAAAAGTAACCTTTTTTCTTCTTCTAACCACGTGTTCTTCAACAAAGATGATCTTGTGGGGAAGAAGAGGACTTCTGCCTGTATGAATTGAAAGATTATTGGGCATTGAGGCCACCTCTTCCAGTATCATCCTGCGATGCAGGACTGACTCCACCTTCACAAGCTCCTCTCTTGCATGTCCTGTGCCAGGTCACCCCCATCTCCTGTAAGCTCACACTCTGCACAGCTGTTCTGTTGTGCCATGGCCCTTTGCTGGAAAAAGAAGATGACAGGGACCCCCCAGGCACTGCTGGAACAAAGAATTTGGAGTAGCATTGGCGCAGCTCCTGGGAAGTGGGAGGGAGGGAAAGGGGGAAATGGGATTAGGCTGAGCATTTAATTCTGATGGCTTTTGCTATCATGTGTTTAGAATCACGATGCTGCTGTGGTATTAAGTCCAAAAGCACCAAAAATGGCAAAAATGTGGGAGAAGATACAAGGAGTATGGAAACCTTTCAAATATCCACATTTGTCTGCATGTACCTGAGGCTGAGATTTGAACTGTGTAGGTTTACACTGTATGCTAGCAATTAAAAATATATTTAAAGTGTATGAGCAGTCTTCTGAAAATCTGTTTCTGCAGCTCACTGCAAATTGGCAGCTAAGGTAGCAGATATCCTGAGTCTTTGGCCCTGAAAACTCTTTTTCTGGTGTAGCCAAAAAATAAAAAGAAATTAAAAGTTTAGGATCTTCTTGAACTTGGATTTCATGAGAATATATGTCAATTGGAATCAGTTATTTTGAACATAAACACAGTTTTCTGAATAGTCACTTCATCTTGGCAAATGAAATGTGAGGTGGTAAAGCAGGCAGGCTGGCCCAAAGTCATTTCAGAACCAAGGTACAGTTACAATACGATACTGTCCTTCAGTTGTGGTTTCCACTTGGAGACTCTGTATCTGAAATATCTGTGCTCAGAATACTTCATTTAAAAGTAATTTAAAATTTCAGGAGGAACTGAAATGTAAAAATAAGCATGCTTACTCTTCACCTTCTTGTGCCTGCTAAAGCTGAAGTGTTTTGCAGTTACAGAACCTATAAAATACAATTTCTTTGAAGGTGAGTCTTCCAAGTGGTCTTAAATAAATATAATTCCTTCTGAATTCACACAAGTCAACTGTTGCTTAAGCAAAACCATTACTGTGTTCAGCATGTGTACTGTGGTTCGGAACCACAAATGAGGCATAATTTGCATACGATGGTTCTTGATATGTTACATGCCACTTGGAGAGACACAAAATATAAATTCTGATGTGCAAATGTGTTTGTGCCTTTACTAGCTAATGAAAATGAAAATACTCGAAAATACTACAATGGATTTATCTGTTGCTGGTGAAAAAGAAAAAAGGTCTGATGACAATATAAACTTCCATTATAGACTGTTCTCAGTCACAGAAAGGATTGGTTATTTCTGATAGGGAGTATATTAATTTTCCTCAAACCTCATTCACAATAAACTATAGAAACTTTGTAGCAGTGATAATTAATGTCAATCTGGAATATAGAGTTTTAAAACAATATTGGGAAAAATGATTCAGTGTAACTTGTCGAAGATGATATGTTGTGTGGAGTAGCACCTCAACATCCTATCTTATGATATTTAGAAGTACTGTTTCTTGAATATTTTGTGGAAGAGTGTATCAGTGATCTCAGTTCTATTCTACAGGGTTTTGTGAATAAGTTTTTCTTAAAATCAAAGGGATAGAATGAATTTATGCTTAGAATTGGAAGTAAAAAGAACTTAGTAACAAATGAACAATCAATACAAAAGAATAAAATGAAAGCTATGATACGTGATCAAGATCTTACATTCTCTTTCTACAGTCTTCAATGGACAAAGAGATACTGTTTTAAAGATTGCAGTGGACTATCACAAAGAATAAACTGAAGAGTATACCTACTGAACTACCTACCTAACCACCCAGCTACCTACCTACCTACCCTGATTGAACATTTTATGATGTACAGTATTAACACGCACTCCTTAGAATCAGCATTAATAGTTTAGCGTAATAAATGGCTAAAAAAACTCTGTAGTGTTATACCCACATTACTTTTTCATATTTAGCGATGCAGTCTATTTTCTGAGTTCAATCAATAGAGATGTTTGCACAGTAATGCTTTTGCCGTAGATCAGTACACGTGGAAATGTCGATACATTGCGATAGAGGGATGAGGCGCGGTCGTCTGCAGTGCTTTGAACTGAAACCTTTATGGGGAGAGCAGCTTGAGCAGACAACTGTAATAGTTCCCTCCCTCACATAATCCATGAAGTTTTAGAACATTAACCGTTAGTCCGCTGTTCTCCCTTGCAGTTTAGTGTACATGGAGAATTTTAGATCACATTTAGAGAAATCCACCAACGTGCAGTAAGGTGTTACCGCATATTACTAGTTTGATTTAGACCAGGTAGAGCATGGTTTAGATTAGTTTTGGTTTAGGTAATTAGGTTTGGAGTATGTAGGACAGGGTTAAGTTTCAGCAGGAGTTGGGGGGTGCCACAGCTGGGCTGTTTCATGCCATACTGACGTCATGCCCCCAGCGCCAGTTCCACACCATGCGACACCATATGAGGGGTACGCTCAGGTCCGGGTCTGCTCCTGCGTCTGCGTGCTCGGTATCGCTTGCTTTGTACCTTGTTTTGCTCACTGCTATTATTGCTGTTGTTGCTCTGATTGTTTCGTGTGTGTTATCATATTAAACTCTCCTTATCTCCTGTCCACAGCGGAGGGGGGCAGTGGCCACGTGGTTCGGGTCCTAGCAGGGACTAAACCACCACAGAGTACTAACACAGCCTTTGAGAACACTATGGTTTTTTAAAGATGATTGAGGTTTTTTAATTCAGCGCACTAGAGCACAGATTCAAAGAGTCTGGGGAACTTGGACAACACCAAACACAAGCTTTGAAAAACCTCAAAGTACCAGACTTCCCCTGCATCCCACAGATTAGGCCTCCTGCTGGCTATTTGTACCTGTTAAATATATAAAACAGTTAGGCTTTAATGTCTGCACCTCAGTTCCCCTAGCTTTGAAACGGTAATGATAATTCTGACTTAAATATTGTGAAGATACATTAATAAATATGAGGAAAATTCTTTGAAGTTGAAAAATATAATGAGATTTAAGTATACTCCTTTTTGTCATCATTAACCTGTCAAACCTGTAAATGCTGAAACACTACTCTTGGAAAAAAGAGCAGAAATGCCAATTAAGATAATAAAGAAGCCAAGATCCAGATCATCTAAGCAGAACAAGCAAGTAAAATAAATATGGGAAAAAAATATGAGGAACAGAGCAGATCTAAAAAGATGCAACTCTGAAAATTGAGAAGAAAATCTGAAACAAATGCTGCCAGCAATCAGAAGGGCAGTTAGTACATTACTAAGAAATACCTTTCCATAAAATTATGAGCGAATGGGTGTTAAGACAATGTGTTAGAGAAGTCTGGGCAGCAGTTTATCTCCTAAAGTCTCAGATGGATCAATGGTGCCCTATAAGTTGCAGTTTCTTCTCCCTTGACTGTATGAGGAGCCTACGGAAACTACCTGAAGCAGGAGAATCCCAGCTCTTCAGAGTTCAGGTAGCTCATGTTAGGGAATGGCTGAAAGGAGGGTTTCAGGTAACAATTTTTAACTTAGCTTAAAACTGACTGCACAAGGAGAGTGAGACTGGGCAGAGGTCTATAAGTGAAGTAGATTATAGACTTCAATCTGCTGAAGGGGGAGAAGATAGATCTGTAGGAGTAGGTAGGAGGAAGGATCAAATTTAGTGATAACAAGCAGAACAGTCTTGCACACAAGAACACGTCCCATTCCAAATTCTGGAATGGATCCAAGATGCTTAATTTTCGTATTTCACCTAGTAATACCATAAGTTTGCAGACTAAAGGTGAAAAACATACAACTCCTTTTGCACAAAATATGGAAATCTGGCACAGCTCATGGTCAGCCCAGTAGCCAAAGCAGCAGAGGTCTATATGGTGGATCAGCCACCTAACCGTACAGAGATAGCAAACACATGGTAATTCCTCACTTAGTGAATATTTTGTTCTGTTTTTCAAAAAAGGTGGACACATATAACTAAGAACTGCATCATCATGCATAAGTGCACGAAAGCCAAAATAACGCTGATTGGTATTTCCTAACTTTTCAGGATGTGATTTCTCAACCTCCTAATGTTCTTTCAACATAGCTTTTGTGTTGTGATATGTGGAAGGCCAGAATTTATATGCATTACCATTGCTTCATAGAAGAGAGTGAGAACATATTTTAAGTATTTATTATCCTCCTTTTGAGGTGACACTTTCAAAAGCTTCTAAGAAATCATAAAGTAAGAAAAATCTCTCTTTAACTGATCTTGCACCAGCTTAGGATGACTGATTTTTCAAAGACAGCAATAGATTCCAGCAACATGAAAGGCTTGACTGGCGATGCCAAATAAAAATAATTTAAAAATACTCAAGCTGCTTGTTCTAAAGTTTTCATTTTATGCCCAACAAGTTGATCTCTGTCCTTCAAGGTAATAAAATTCTGTGACAAGCCAAGAACACATAGTTCTTGTCTCATTTTTTTTTTGTTGGTTTTTTTAATGAGAAGCCAAGGAAACCCACATGACTGAGAGGAAACCTGCAGGCTTTCAAGCAGGAAGAAGCAGACTCGCTTCTCTCAGCATCACAAAATATTTTTTACTACTGCTGTGGACTAATAACCTCGACAAATAACTATAGCAACGGGAAGCCAAAAAAAAAATCAGAACTTTCTAGACATAGAAAGATAAGAGCTATAAGTACATAAATAAAAATATTGTTTAAATAGGAAGATAGAAAAAAATGAAGTACTTAAAAATATGGGAAAAATAAGCTTTCATGAACAGAATAAAGAGGGTGAAGGGAAACTGAAAATAAGCACGAGATTAATTGGGAAGGACAGAAATGAATGATTCAGAAGTAGTGAAGAGACTGTTTCATGTTCATTTGGAAAGAAATTTCCATTAAGGCTGGACAACTTAGAAGTAACAAAAGATTTATAAAAAGAGCTGTTCTTAAAAAGCAGTTAAGGAAACATTTTAAAAAATGTGCGGAGTTGTAAGTCCATCAGCCAGCCCAGCTGCTACACATCCTAGGGGATAAAAGGTATTTGCTATGAAACTTCCTGTAGCACTGTCAATGAAGCCTGAAAAGAGGGACAAATACTAGAAGACTGCAAAAATTCAAATATGGCCTCGTTTCCTAAAGAAAGCATAGAATGCCCTTTCTAACTGCAGTTCAGTCTGTAATACTTTTCCACTATGTATCTTATTCTAGAAGTGCTGTAGAGCAACAGAGGATGCCATGCTTCAGAAACTGATGGATTGAGTTTTTTTCTCTTAGAATTTTGAGTTGTTCATGAAGCCGTTAAGCTGATGATGAAGAGATGCTTGATAAAAAGAAAGCTTTGGGTGAAGATTATAGCTCACAGAGAGACCTTTCAAGGCAGCAACTACAGCAGGAACCCTGCACAGATAGCCCTCCTTTTAACAGGTCCGTGGCAAGGGCACAGTACTAGCTTTCTACATGGTTTACTACACATTCTCATAAAAATCTTAATTTGTGTGTGTTTTTCTGATATGTCTGTGCTGTAATGTGAGGAAATAACTCTGTGTTTCAGCTTCACAATGCAGAAGACTTGCTCATTGGGTCTCCATTTCTTGCAGACAGTTGTCCCAGGAAACAGTTTGCACAGGACATACTGGGAGTGCAGAGGTGACATGCATGCAGCACTGTCTAGAAGAGCTTCAGAGTTGAAGGTGAGAGAATTGCTCTTGAATCATAAGATAGACCAATGGTTTTAATGAAAATTGCAATCTCCTGTGTTGCTTCTGGGCTTCGTTTACATCACCCTATAGGTGAAAAATGTATAGGAATGGGATGTGTGGGAGACTGGACTGTGAAGAATTTTCTTCATTTTAACCTCAAGAAATTTAAAATAGTTCTTTAATACCTCGTAAGGCGGCTCTTACTTTGTATTTCCTTTCTTTAATTTTAAAGAAATAATTCAAATACTTTCTCTGTATGATACCCAGTGAGCAAGAAAACTGTATTCTCCTTTTCCAGTTAGGCACTGAGGCAAGGAGGCCTTAATGTTATTGCAAGTTTCTCGGAGGACCCCAGCCAATCTGTTCTGCCCAGACTGTTAAATAAGATGGAGGCTTCTCTCTGAGGCAAAGCAGGTAGGAAAAGTATCCTGGTATGGAAAGGCCAAGTGTCACCGAGCGATTGGCAGTCTTCTCTGGAAAGTTTGGGGATTTTTTCTTGTCTGCTCTATATAATATATATTTAAAGTTGTGTTTGTTGTTGTTTTCTTTTACCATTACTGGCAATCTGTAATTTCCACATCCCTTGTATTCAGTGTACTTCACTACACAAGAGAGCTATAAATACATCTAAATTTATTTGGTTGACTTCTGTGTTTATACAGTTCCCACTGAAGTGAGGTCACTGAACTAGAGAACTGACTCTCCGACTGGTTCTCAAACCCCTGTAGCATCACGCTGTCATTCTTGGCACGTGAAGCATGACCTCTTGTCCCACAGTGGCCAGGCATGTTACCAAGAGGTTTTATCATAGTCACTTACTCCACATTTAATTAGTAATATTTTTTTCACTGCAGTGCATCTACATGGCAGTTTTATTTTTCATTCCCATGAATAACTCTATGGCCTACAGACAGAAATGAGAAATCAAAGGTCCTGCTTGTGTTTCTGAAAAAATGTGACATGGAGTAAAAACCTAAACATTATATTAGGATTTTATATACTCCTACTCTGCAACTGAACTAAAAAATCATGGGAACCAGCTTCGGTCACTACAAAGTATCATGTACTTAAACCTCATCACATTGGCACATCACCAGCTAAGTTTAGAGTAAAATTCTGGATGCAATGAAGTGACCCATGGCCTTGGCATAGATCTAACTTGAAGTCTCATGGGGAAATAATTTCTGGCTCTTAATTTAAGACGAGGCCAAAGGAATTGAGCCCTGCAAGTCCTACAGTTAAAACCCAGAAATCCCATTTTGATTTGAATAGTGAGCTTCTCTGTTGCTAGCAGGTATGTGTGTAAGAGTTAGTGAGGCACAGATCTCCTGCTATTTTGCCCTTAATGTGGAAAAATCAATCACCCTTTTTAAATGGCACACTTCAGATAAAACATACAGTGCCTTAGTGGTTGTGAAAAGGCTCTCTTTTTCCAAAGACTTTGATAAGAAGAGGAAGTTAAACAGAATTTTAACCTTTTTTGTGAGTACATTTGAAGTGACTGAGGACCTGATTTTCATTTGCATCAAGGATTCTGCATTAAGTTTAAAGAACCTTAAATGGGCATAAGCTGTAATTAGACACAAGTCCCCTGTCTGTCCTAGCTTAAGGTATGTATCAACCCTGACTCTTTAGTGTCTATAGATGCAGCTCCAGGGGAGAACCTCTGACGTCCAGAGATTCAGCTCTAGGGAATAATGACAGCCTGGCAACAGCCCAGAAATACGATTAAGCAAAAATGTGTCCTCTGAAACCCCTAGAAAATCAGTATGTTTAAAAGCACTCCGATTTCATTATTATTCTATATACTTGCACTTTTCAGGATTAATATCGTACATATATATGAAACCAACTAGTATAGTTTTTAATCAGTGATGAAGAAGCCTAATAATTTTAGTCATTTATTATCAGAGTTTTCTACATAGTTGACACGTTTACTGTTATTTTATTTTTTATTTGTATTACTTGTACATAAAGGTAGTAGTAAATAAGATCCACCAAGAAAAAGCTTGAGCTGTACTTTAGCTGAGCAAAGCCAGCTTACGTGTTTTACGTATTAATACAGTGAGTGCCTAATTTCAGAAGAGTTTTTTGTGAAAATAATCCAATGCTTATATAGTACATTGTGATCCTCAAATAGAAAAGTTATACAAACACGATACCTGATTTTAGCTTTAAAATTATAAGCAGTATGTTCTTAAAAGATAGCATAAGGCAATAAAAGAAGTTGTTCCGATAGTCTTGAAATTCCCAAATCTTTATTTCCTGTGTATTTGTCCACCTCAGTCTCGTTCAGGGCCATCCTGGTGCTCTCAGTTTTGCAAGAGGCACCAGTATTACGGGTAGCATGCTTTGAGCTTGCTGGCTTATCAGCTAGCTGCTGCGGCCTAAAATATGTCACAATTTATGCCCAATAATCCCCCGCAATGGTGGTATTTTAGTTCGCTGTTCTCCCCGACCTGTTTATTGCCACAAACCAAATAAGAACATAATTTTCTTCCAGACTCTGGCTCTTTCAGATGTAGACAAAGTTTCTCAGTGGATTCCTATGGTACTACCAGGGCACTGACAGGCAGAAAGAAAAAAAACCAACCCAGATGAAAGCAGTATTGCAAATGTCTCATTTCCTTAAGCAGCCAGGCTAAGAAAAGAAGCTTAAGAGGCCTGTGACAGTCTAGCTCTTGGCCATGAGCAGTCTAGCAGAGAGAGAAAAGAGCAGTTATACTGAGCTGTGATTCTTCAGTGCAAATCCTGTGCCAAGACCTCTGTGTCCTGAACTGAAAGAAATGGAACCATTTTGGTCATTTGTCTCCTGGGTTAAGGGCAAAATATATCACTAGAAAGATGCAGGATATTCCTATCAGTTATATTCCACATAGTAATGAGAACACAAATGAAAGGAGATTTAGTATACTCACTGAATTTCTTAGCTGAGTAAGAGAGAAGAAAGGAGATGCCTGCTCTTAGGAACCTCATGCTATCTCTGATACAGAGGACAGAAAAGGAGTAGGACAGGTCCTGGTCATTAAATGATGGATGCACCTGAGGTATGAGACGGATCCACTCAGTTCGAGAGCTACTGGGATTTTTTCTATGCCAAGGGCATTTTGGGACATAAAGTCTCCCATGGCTGATTCTGTCCACGCCAGGTTCCAGAGCAGGAGGGCCAGGTGAGAAGTAAGTGAGTAGGGCACTTGTGTTTGGCACAAGCAATCTAGCTAGAATTTCCAGCTTGTTGGGTAAAGCTGAAGAAAGGTGTTAGTCTAATAATGACAAGTATAATATATATTCATAATAATAAATAGTACATATTATTATAATCTAATAATATCATATTTTTATATACTAGTAATATATAAAAATATATTAACTGTATCTAAGTTTCTCTGTAAAAACATAAGGTATATGAGAAACAAACAAGAATGGAGTATTGAGCAGACCCAAAAGCTGGTGTATTTCAGTCATAAGGTGTACAGAAGCAACCTTCTTTGAGTTAGTGTGTAAGGAAGTAGCACAGGAAAGCAGCATCAGTTAAGAACTACAATTAATGTATAAAGCAATCTGACCCACCACATTCAGTGGGCTGCAACTTCATTTGGCTCACTTTGTGTCTTCTAGTGATTATACTTTTTGATGCATTCAGATGTTTACCTGGCTTGAAAGAGCAAGTAGAAAAATTCTTGGTAGAAAAGTCACAGAATCACAGAATCACAGAATGGTAGGGGTTGGACAGGACCTCTGGAGATCATCTAGTCCAACCCCCTGCTTAAACAGGTTCACCTAGAGCAGGTAGAACAGAAATGCATCCAGGCAAGTTTGGAAAGGCTCCAGAGAAGGAGATTCCCCAGCCTGTCTGGACAGCCTATTATAGTGCTTCATCACCCTCAAAGTAAAGAAGTTTCTCCTTATGTTCAGGTGGAACTTCCTGTGTTCTAATTTGTGTCCATTGCTCCTTGTCCTATCACTCGGCACCACTGAAAAGAGACCGGCCCCATCATTTTTACTCCTGCCCTTTAGATATTTATAAGCTATAGATATTTATAAGATATATTAAAAATCCACACAGGGCAAGCAGATACGAGAAGATGAGCTCTGGGTTCGGTAGCCCCAGGGCTGCAAATTATGGAGGGTGGAGTATTGCAAAGAGGTACTGAAATATACTTTTCTTGTAATACTCTTCCGTACATATCTGATAGGAGATAGGACACTAGAATAGAAGAAACTTTGGTCAGAAAAGCATTTTATTAGTCCATTTGTTCATACTTCAGTTACAGAGATTTAAAGTTGAATGTTTCATGCTATAGTCAAAGTAATAGTTCAGCAAAGCTCTCTTTGATAACTATGATAGCATATATCCTGCTGTTTATTTCCTTTAAAAAAAACCAATAAATATCTTTAAATTCATGAGCGTGCATATTCCATAATTTAAGTTACATGAAACTGAGAGTTAGATCATCGTATCTAGAGATGAAATGTGATGGATATGTTACACATCTGGAAGGCGGGCTGAGTATAAGGGAGTCCAAGTTTGATTTACACCTGAGTGGCAGAAGGAGAAAATATAATTTTTGCTATCACCAGGTTTTTTCCCAAATCTCACAAAAAAGGTTATTTAAAGCATCACTAATTAACCAACATTGACACTCAGTAAAATTTTTTCGAGGTTTTAAGACGCAAGTGTAGTCCTACATAGATTAAATGGATGAATCTGAGAAGAAAACAAAGGTTCTAATGTGAACAGCTTACTATTTTTATCAATTATATGCTTTAGACTTGAAAATGTAGTCAGAATTACACTGAAATAATAATAAAAAACCCAAACAAAACCAACATAGAACTAGGAACAGCAGGTAAACCTGAAGTTTAGTTAACTGTCACTATTGATTCTAGATCTAATGCTTTCATGCATAGCATAGTAAGCCCAATGAAGGTGCACGATGAAGAATATCACTGAATTGAGAATGTTAATTTTTCAGGAGATGTTGAGTTGGTAGTTGTCTTTTTTATATGTATTTAGCTAGGAACACACACCAAATCATGTTCTGTGTTATGTATAAATAACTACATCTTTCCCCCATGCAGAGAGATCGTGTGTCTGAATCTGCATTGGTAAAATTAAAGATACCAGCACATACACAATACAAAAGCAAAAAATGGGAGAAGGGTTGTTTTGATTTTTGGCATTAAGGCTTTTCTCTCTACCAAAGAGAGAATGAAACAAAGTTATTGCAGGGGTACTCCTAATTGGAATGGGCTGAAGAATAAAGTGTACAAAATGAGAAGTCCTTTTTACTAAACAGTGGGCAGGAAAGATTCAAAGAGTGGGTATGCCATAGGGGACATCAGTGGGAAATTCCTGGATATATCTATATGGGGTTGTTTCACTGGATTAGTTCATTCATTAAAAGTGCAGTAATTAAGCTATATTAAGCAGAAGTGCACCCATAGTACCTTTTTTCCCCCACAGTCAAGGTGCTTTTTCTTGTTAATCGTACAATCTCTACAGCTCTGTCTATATTAATAAATCCTTCAGTATTCCATGAAGCTATTCCATAGTGGTTTTTCTGATGGTGAATTCTAGGATGCCTACCAGAAACTATAGGAATTTGGTGATGGAACTTAAAACTAACAACTCCTATGATTATTCTGCTGGCATCTAATGATTTTGCCAATGCCACTTTTGACCTGCTGACAGGCATCATAGGAGATGCTGCTGAGTGCCACGGGAGTGTCTGTCAGAGTATACATGCATTGGCAGGCATGCAGGCAGACACGTTTGGCAGTGTAGTTTCACAGGGCTTCTGAGGACATGGGAATATGCTTAATGGAGAAGGGGAGGGAAGATGAAGACCCAACAGTTGTTTTTCTGGAATCACTGCACATGGTACGAGACATGCTTGTGGACTCAGGCAGCTAGCAGGGCTCCTGGGATAGGCAGTGAAGCAAAACTCAGATGACTGGGGATCATAGCAGATTGTCAGAAAGACAGAGGGCATTTCCTAGAAATCTGTGTCCTGAAAGTCACCTAATAGTTGCAGCACTAGAGCAGCAGTGTGGAAGTTGTCCGCAATGCAGAAGAAGTAGGTTGCTCTTACTCTTTGGGAAGCAGGCTACCCCCACTTACTACCTGCTGGTAGTTAACCAGGTTGGGGCTGGCAGATCAGCTTCTGGGCTTGTTGCCATGGAAGATTGAGATGTTTCTTTGTGCAGTGCTGCTCTACCAGGTGTATACACAGGAGGAACTGGCATATCCTCAGAAAGCAGAGGGGAGATATTTGTGTCCACTGATTTTTTGGAGCACCTTTTCTGCTTCATTTGCTCTGACAGTGCCTTCTAGATGTTCATGTTCAGTGACTCCTAGATGGAACTAAATGTACCAAATCTGAAAGACAGGACTGAGCCCTGGACCTCTGTCGCAGTCTACATAAGTGCATGGCAGGGCAATAAGGATTACTGCCTGGCACCTATGGCTAAATTTGCCTCAGACAGCAGTAGAGGTTAAAAAAAAAGGAGTTCCTAACTAGCTGTCTTACACAGATGCCACTTACAAACGTTAAAATGCTGCCAACCCTTTCAAGAGCTAAAATGGAGTAGAAAACCTGCTTGGTGATATTCTAGGTGAGCAAGGTAACATAAGAAAGGGCAAAAACTTCTTTGATGAGGCTTTTGGAAAAGAAACGTGTAACTATACAGGCTGGAAGAGGCAGTGGCCACGGAAGCTGCTCCCTCATAGGCTGAACACTTTAGAGAACTTCACTGTAATCCTCTTTTCTCCCCATATCTACTCTTGTATTTATATCCTTATTCAGCTGTAAATAAGAATCTTTAGTTTAATTTCTTCCATTTAAGTAAATTATAAATTTTTTGGGGACAAATCCTGATCCCAATCCCACATATGTAAAACCAGATTAACTCAATTGGCTTTAATCAGTTAGGACTTGCATTACTGAAATTCATCAACAGTTAGATCACTTGGCTTAAATTAAATGTATAAATAACAACGGTATTTCTAATGCTTCCTCTGTAAGGTGATTTCATTTGGCCACCCTTGGCGTCAGTCTTTTCCCTGAGTTCAAAAAGACCTGGATTTCACCCAGAGATGTTCCATCAGCATAACCCTGGCTTAAATGATACCAGAATAACCTTTACTGGTTTCTAAGAAACCATGTGAATACTCCTTAAATTTCAAATTTGGGGCTCTTGGTACACCTTTCTGGTTCTCTGCTGCAGTTAAAAGGGAATACATTTTATGAGTGATAGGGAAACAAAAACAAAATGGAGAAGCATTGCTTAGAAAACAAAAACCCGCATCCTTGCATAAATATCCTTTGTCTATGGGTCAGGGTTAACTTGTACTGTACTCTTTGATGTGCGATTTTATTTTCATACCACTGCAGACGCAGACTATTTCAAAGCAACAACTGTCCTATTTACTGCATGCCACAGCCATTTTTAGAAAGAACTTCAATGTGAGACCTACAAATTTTTAAGTTTCCTTGCCAAATAGTACGTATTTCTATGAAAAAATACTAAATATTTCCTTTTCCTCAATTAACAAGTAACAAGTTAATTACACAATTCTTTGCCTCAGTAGGCATCAATGCTTCGTCCTTTTCCTGTATGTTATGGGAGGGAACAAGAGGTTGATTTGATTCTGCACTACCTTGTCTTTATGTATTCTACTTATCATGCAAAATACATGCAGTCTTATTGCCAGGTACTTGAGCAGCTTTCTATGCACAGGTTGCAACTGGTTTGCCCAGAGAGCTTTATACAAAGCAATGCATGGGAGAATCACAGCCCCCTTCACAACTGAAGACACACCTGGTCTGAGGGCTATACCTCCATATGATGTAAGTCAACATCATTCTATTCTTAATGGAGCCAGTTTTCTGTAGATAAGGCTGTAGCCTTAGGGGTCCTCAAACTGGTAAAGCTGAGAAATTGCAGATGGACTCTAGAGTGGGAAAAAGAGTTTAATGTCCAACTTTCCATTTGATTATATTGAAAATTAGATGTCTGCCTTCATTAAGTGTGATTCTAAACGGTAGAAGACAGCTGATGTAAAATAATAATTACTGTGTCCCTTTTTTCCTACTCATTAGTATACCTCTGTCCTGAATGCTGGGCTAGAAATGTGTGTCTCCCTAGAAAGTTTTGCATAAGACATTCTTACCCAGTCTTGTAGCATATGTGCCATAGTCTCTGCACATGGGCAAAATATATATCTTCTTAGTCTTTGCTTTGGCCATAAAAAAAAAAGAATTATGCATTTAGCATCCATTTTGACCCTCATCTAACTGGAATCCCTGCTTATTCAATAACCTCATGCATGTGCATACAGCTTCTAATGGGTAAATTTATACCACTGCCATATTGAGCAGCACTGCATTACTCGGATGAATAGTTATGCCAATTTACAGCAGTTGAAAGGACAGCCTTTGAGGTCAAGCATTTTCAGTGTATGCCTGTCTGGGATGCCCAGAACTATAGTTTTTCTCATGGGCAGGCCACTGAGTGTTAGAAAGTCCCCTAATTTTGTTCTTTAGTGCTGTTGTATCCAAACTAGTGACAAAACACAGGGAACTGGACCAAAGTGAGACATCCCTACCTTTAGCTAATTAAAGCTGTAGTGTAGATAGGCCTTGCAAAGGGTAGAAGGGACTCCAGCATCTTGTTTTCTTTCCTCTCATTTTGTGAAGCTGTCCTCACTGTCTGTTTTGGTTTGGTTTTTTTAGATAAATACAAGCTAATATATGTCTATATTATCCACAATATTATTTTATGTAACTCAAGATTTTACCTGCTATTTATATACTATATATAAGCACAAGGAGAATTTTCTAGCAGAAAATCTAAGATGACAACTGAAAAGCTACTTGTAGGAGAAATATATATTTTCAAAGATGTGAAAGTGCTATCCGTTGAGGAGCAAAGCTCTGAGCAATGCATGTCATTTTCTCCCAGACCGCTTTCCTATTGTACTCCCTCCTCTGCCTTTATTGATGCTACTGCACTATAAAAAACCAGTGCTCTAGGGTAGCCCTCGGAACCACAGTTTCTACCAACCTCTTCCTTCCTTATTCTCAGTAGCAGAAGCCACTGCAAGGTTACTTTGTAATCAAGAAAAGAAGTTTGTACAATGCCCCAACTCTGCAGCTTTCAACTGTTCTTCATTTTTCCAGATTAGTGCCTTAATTAAGTCCAAATGTTTTTCATTTTCTCTCTTATGGTCCCTACTCTGAAACCTGATGCTGGCCATGGACACTGTCCTCTTGTGACCTTTTCTTTTCCTGTTCCTGCTGCTGGCTGGCTTTTAAATCGTGAGCAATTGTAAAAGGGTGACGGTTGCACACTTTCTCAGTCTCCCCACACACCCGTGGGGCTGTTTTATGTGTTACTAAAGTGGGAACCAGTCAGGAATTTACTTTGGGGTTTTTTCCCCTCTCTCTGAGGCAAATGCGAGGCAGCAGAGAACGCATTTTTAGCTGGTGGATAAAGCAGTTCATACCATCCACCTGAGTCACTCTCAGTGTAAACTCTTAATACAGTGCAGCAGTAATATATCACATCACATAAAATGTATAAACCAGGACTGGCCATTGATTTCAAGGTAATTATTTTTAGGCAGTTATCTTGCAAGTTGGGCCTCCAATTTCTCACAAATTATTTTAGCAAATTGCCTGAGGGAAGGAAGAGAGCTCAAAATGCTCAACCCAGAGGTAAGATTTCAGTAAAACAGAACAGCAGAAGTTTTAACTGACTTATATCAAAGTTATCTTGTAATGATGAAGGGCAAATTTTGCCAATACAGTAAGTCCACAGAGCTGCACTGAAGACAACAGAGAAAAATTAAATAAGCAAAGAATCTGGCCAAAGAACTGTAGGAAAGAAAAACTAAAGGAAATAAAAATGGCTTGGTGCTTTTCTTATGGCATGAGTAGCCCCAGTTACTGGAACTACACTGATGTAAGATTGGTTTATGTAGCAGAAAAATGAAATCATATGTCAATTGGACATGACTGATGATAAACATAAAAATCAAACATGAAAACCATGGTCATTGGAGAAACTGTAACAATGAAAAAGATGGCAGTAATATCTTAAAGAGCATTTGCATAACATTACAAATGTTATTTTTTATATCTGCAGGAAATAAGAGACAACTTGTGACACTTAGGTATATTTTATCTTAATACAGACAAACAGCATGTCTTGCCTCTCAAATAAAACTTTGTTATCACTAACCTCATTTCTCTGTATGTGGTATAAAAGGATTTATAGAAATAATGAAGATGTGTCCATAACAATTACAAGTATCAGAAGATGAATGATGTACAGGAGAAGTAATTGTTTATTTTTGTCTCTGCGGGGTTTATCCACTGTTTCCCTCAGGGAGACAGTATGTGAGGAGTGAAATGAGTACCCCTTCCTTTTTGACATCTTTAAAATTATTACAATTAAGTCTATACTTTGCTAAGTGAAATGTTTCAATGTAATAAAACTGTGCTGTCATGACTATACTTATGTTAAGAGTTTAAGAGCTCTACTTTGCCCTCAGCTAATCCCTCACATATGAGATTTTTGTGGTTAAATTGTCTCCTGTGTGAGTAATCAAGTACATATGAACTCTGCTGCTAGGGAAATTGAGCACAAGTCAGAATCCCCAAGACTGAATTGCTAAGAAGCGTGGGGTTAAGGAAAAGAGGAGTAGCTGGCCTTGGTCACCAGGTCCTCCTGATGCTCTTTCTTACCTTGTTGTCTTGAACAAGATCTGCCCCTTTGCCATGCACTTACATGCAAGCCGTGTGCTCCTGCCACTACCCTTCATTCTTCTAATCCTTCTTCTCTTTATATTTTGAAGGGCAAACATCCGTCATCTTAAAATTTTGAATGTGCTTACCATTGATCCCGAAATACTCCTTTTTTTTTTAAGTAACTGTTCAATGATAATCTATCTGAGAAGGACGGCATAGACAGGGATAGAAACACTGATCCAGTTCATCCTTCCTTATTTTATTTACCATAGTTAGAATAGGTTTGGCCATGTGAAAGGAGTTACATAGTCTTAACTGATGCTAGCGTCCCTCAAAACAGTCTATGAAGCTGTATTCTGTGTGGACAACATATGGAAAATAATGCTAGTCCATGGAATAAGGTGCAAGACCTAAAGGATAGGATCACTGTGTAAGAATTTCCAAGTGGCAGGAAAGTGTGCCCAGCAGGAATGAAACGGGCAATAACAGAACTTGCAGGTTTTTTGTAGGATCAGTGGAAATAGTTGTCGTCAAAAATGCAGGAACTATAAACCTGAAAGCAAGTGGGACAGTTCCAAATTTATGGAGGACAGAGGTATACTAGCCAAAGCAGGACCATTATTAATTTTAACACTAAAAATCCACAGAAAGGAAGTGATAAAAAAGTAAGATATAGTCCTCTATATAATGAACTCTCCCCTAAGGGAGCATGTGAACAAATTGCAAAATTGAATGATAAATGGAGCACAGTTCCATCGAATTGAATATATGGCTAGAAAGATAGTCAAGAGATCATGTAGTCCACCGCTTTACCCACTAATAGCAAAAACTGTTTGTAGGCAGATGTTGACAGTTTTCTGTCTCACCTGTTCCTAAAAACCTCCAGTGATGGAAACTCTGGGATTTCCCTACAACTATTTGTTTCACAGTCTAACCTAGCTCTCTACTACTTTACCACTAGGAAGTTTTACCTAATGATGAAATTTAAAATGTTGCTATAATCTAAGCTTATGGTTTTGCAAAAAAAAAAAAAAAAAACCAAACCAACAACACTTTATTTGTTCATAGGACCCTTTATATATTTGAGAAGAGTTATTGTGTATATTTCCTCTTCCCTCAATCTAGAAAAAACAGAATCAGAAAAGACAATACACAGATTTTGCTCTTACATGATCGGGCTATTTTTTCAGTGTCCTGAGTAATCTGACTTGGTTTCATTTTACTTCCTTTGGGCATGTATTATAAATGATCATAGCTTAACCAGTTTGGTCTCTTTTTATACTGTCTATATTTTCTCTGATGTGGAATAATGTGTACAACTGTCCTTAGAAACACTTCTCTGAGAAATTTACAGCTGTCTTTATTGCTTATGTCCACTTTGCTACCAACTATCTAGTAGTTTATTGAAGTCTCTGCACTTCTAGTCCATCACCTTTTTTTTGCTCTTCATTTCCTTTCCAAGGATCATACTCCCTGTGACTCCAAAGTTACTCTTACGCATGTTAACTTCCACCTTTACACTCTCACACAGTTCTTTGCTTCTTAGCATCAAATCTGGAAGCATCCACTTTCTCACTCCTTCCTCCACTTTTTTAAACAACATTGCCAGTAGTTCTAGGAACTCGCTGGACATCAGCGTTCTGTTGGATTCTTTCAGCGAAGAATACCTGGATTGTCAAAATCCCTCATTAGTATAAAATCCTGTCCTTTGGCTGATTCTACTTTTAGAACACAAAAAGCCTCAAGTATTCCTTGTTTGATATTCTGCAGTCTCTGCAATCAAAGCTGTCATATTCTTTTCCCTTTTTACCTTCTTAGAGATTGTAGCTTCCTCCACATTCTGGATGTCCCAGCACACATACAAACCCTTGACTGCAGAGCAGTATATCTTGTTCTGTCTAATCTTGCCTGTCCTTCCTGAGCAAGCTAAAGCTTTGTCATAATTTGTGAGGGTACCAGTTAAAGCAGTATCCATTAATGGGTTAAAAAAATCTTAATGCCAGTAAGATGATGCATTTGTTGCAAAGTCTAAGGACTTAAAAGAAGTGAGAAAGAATTACGGGAGTCTTCTGTGGAAAAAGGAAGCAACTCCTCTCAGAAGCACAGGACAGAACAGAGAGTGCAGCGTGACAATCGTTCACACCACTCACCTTGAGACAGGAGCTAAAATGGGACTGGGTAAGTGTTCTGAGAGATCTGAGAAACCACAAGTGGCTGTCCTTATTGGACACTGCAACAGTGAAAGACACAAGCATTCACTTATATAAAAAGAACCAAAAAAATGAAATAAGTATATCAAAAAAGGGATATTTTCCACTAGGAGTGAAATCTCTGGAGACGTGGCTTGTGCCAAATATTTTCCTATGCTTGATGAATCAGCAGGATTCTGGCAGGTGTCCTTAGAAAAACAGAGCACATGTTTGTGCACATTCTGCACCTCCTCTGGGAGACACTGGTTCAGCAGACAGCTGTTTGGGTATTTCACGTATTTCCACGTATTTGTTGGGAAGCCCACACA
>VZZY01023733.1:134677-335862 GCA_013400335.1 Eurystomus gularis | reverse complement strand
AGGGGTGGGCGAGGGGCAGAGTGACGATAAACCAGCGATCGAAGCAGGGAAGCTGCTTTTGTGAAAATCGGAATTCCCAGAATAACCTGTTTGACAAGTGGATGACTTTAAAAAATAGAAATTGGAGGGTGCCCATGTGGGTGTGAAACTAGCCTACTTTTTATTATTATTTTTCTTTTTTTTTTAATTCTCCCCCCTACCCCCGGCTCCCCGAGCGTGCAGTCAGTGGAACAAACACATCTTGAGATTGCATGACTTTGCAGTGTGTGCTAGCTACCAGGATGACTAATTATTCACACAGTCTTAATACTTGGCTAAAGACGGAAGGCTCTAGCCTTGCATTGTTGCAGGAATGCAAGGCACATTTGCAGAGGGAAGGAGGGATAACTGAAAGTAACCAGCTATGCCCAGCTGCTTGGTTTGGGGTGGGTTTGGTCTTTTTTTTTTCACTTACAAACAAGGTGGTATAATTGTTGAGTTTCCCTGATGGAAAGATACTGCTGCTTGCAGCTCCAGTAACTAAATAAAGCGCTTTGGTGCCTCTTCTGCAAACGAAACACATGTCAGTTTGTTTTGAGGGCGTGAACCTCAGCCTTCCTGATGGAGAAGTAGTCTGTCTGCGCAGAGCGCGAGTTGCTTTGTAAGACTAGAAGTGGAATAACCAGGCTGCTGCGGACAGAAAGCTGGAAAAAATGATGAGTCCAGAGGAGAGAGGAGGGGGAGATGAGTGAGAAGCTGCACTTAGACAGCACCTTGATCATTTAATTTTTTTTCTGATATATTTTTTTTTTCTGGCAAATTAAATGACAGCCTTTTTTTTTTTTTTTTTTCCCTGTGATCCTTCTGCTCCCAGAGCTTACATCACCTGAACCTTTAAAAAAAAAAAAAGATAGAAAAAGTAGGGCGTGAGTGTGTGACTTGAAACTCTCCTGTTAATTGTTGCAATTTGGTGCATTGTTTCTCGGCTTACTTGTTAATACTTTGACTTAATGAGCGAAGTCCTTGGTGGTTTAACAGTCTTGACAATAGAAATTTAAAATTTCATTTTCCTTAAGCGTGCTAGAACTCTGCCGGAGTTAGAAATGAAACTCAGCACGTGCATTTATTGACTAGGAAGAGTGAATGAACACCTGAGGTCTAAGGGCACGGGTGTCACTCTGATAAGAGGGGGAGCAGCAGGCAGTTTCAGCTAGGGCACTAGTTTTTAGTGTGTGCGTGATGAGATTTTTCCCTGCTCTTCCTCACCAGTTAGACGAGGGGGGCAATGATTCCTCTTGCTCGGTAACTGAGGAGGGCACGGTGGTTTGGGTGCCAGGAACAAAAGAAACAGGTAAATATGGCTTTGCTATAGAGCCTGCCAGGCAGTGGTGGATTGACAGGTGTGTAGGTTTAGATCGGCACTGCTGCTTCATCGGCATTTGTCCACGTTTGTGCACACAGTCTTAAAATGTGGACATGTAACAGTGTTGTACGTAAACAAAAAATACCAAAACAAAAAACTTCCCTGCTGTGATTAAACCCTGACTTCTTAAAAGACTGCAGCTATGTAAAAAAATCCACCAGTTTAACAGCAGTGCAATATGATTTAGCTTTTCTCAGCCACTGTTTTTATTGTGAAGAAAAATGCTCTGGGGACACCCAAAGGTGAAGCTGTGTGCGTGTGTTTTGAGGGCTTTCAGAGGAACTGCAGAACCGAGGGGGGAAAACGTGGTTACGCTGTGCTTGCTTGTTGCCTTCCTCTTTCCTCCTACCCAGCAACCTCTCCTCGCAATCCCTCTTCCCAGCTGGCTTTGTCTCCCTTTTAACCGGCCTGTCATCCCAAGGGACTGGCGGTGGCTTGCTGGTCTTTGAGGAGCGGTGCCCCGAGACCTCTGGGGCACTGCTAGTTTGATGTACTTCCACGTTTGTGTGTCGGCATCAGCGGTGATGTCACCCGGGCGCGGGGAGCGCGATTGGCTGGCTACCTGCCACTGCGAGGAGGACGGAGGGAGCGGGAGAGGGCATGACGTTATCTCTTTGTCTAGCTCGTACACCCCGGCGATGATACCAAAGGTCGTTTGCCTTGCTGGGGAGTCTGCTTTCCAGCAGTGGTGGGAAGGAGACTGCACCGACCTGTTGAAAAGCAGAAGATAGTCCAGTTTTTCTCCTCTTTGCCTTGGCTGAGCTTGCTGGAAATGGGTCCCAGATACCTAGTGATATTCCTGTAGGCCGTTCTACTGTAGCTATTTGTTTAGCTACATATAGGTGTAGGGATGTATATAGATGTACATATGTGCGTGGACTAGGAGGGCAGCCCTTGGTTGGTTGGCACCTAAATGCAAGGGGAGTTACTCCGTGTCACAAAGCAGTGTGGATCCTCCTGGGATTTCATGCCATTAAATGAGTTGGCTTATGTGGGGTGTACTGTGGGCCTGGGAACTCAGCAGTGAGGGTTTTCAGCTGCTCTGCTTGAAGTCTGTAGAATTTACACTATTTTCATCTTTGGGACCTTGCTTATACCTCTTCTGTGTGAAGGAGTTTTGTTTCAAGAGGAGCTTGTTACGCGGCAGTGAATAGGGGGAAAAAATGAGCCTGAGATTATCCAACCCTGGGTGCCTAAAAGAATTGGGGTGGTTTTGGGAAGCCTTTGCCCAGTGCAGGGGAGGGGGCAGTGGTGGGAGCGGCTCAGTCATCTTTAGGCAAAGCAGACCTCCTCTGCTGCTCGTCTGAAATCCCAGGGAATGAAAGGGCAGCCTAGAAGTTGTTTGCCCTTTTGTAGGTAGTTCAGAATCCAAGAATGATGCTGTGAAAGGAAGCTTCTGCAAAGCGCATTGCTTGTAAGTGAGAAAGCAGAGGGTTAAATGCTGCACAGTGCAGCGAGCAGGTGCAGAAACTGGCCGCTGAACACTTTTAAGGAGTAAAACTGCTGGAGTTTGGAGAGAAACATTTCTCTTCGACAGGTTGGTATCAGCTGATGGGAGCGGAGAGGCATGTGCGGGCTTGTCCGGAGCAGTGCCCTGCCCGCAGCAGGCAGAGCGGGCAGGGAGCGCCCTACTTGCAGCTCAGCGCCCCTGAGCCCCCTTTTAAGCAACAGGGTAGTGATGCACCACCTTCAGCTAGCGAGGTGCAAGCAGAGGATGGTGTAAATGGTGCAGAATTCAGCAGAAGAATAGTCTTAGCCTGTAATTGTGGTTTTTTTGTGCACGCTGTTGCCTGGTGCGATGGCCATGCCTCAGGTCTCCTTCCCTCCTCAGCTCTGTCCCGCTTTATCAGGGCACTTTGGTGTAGCTGGCTTACCAAATGATTAGCTGCCTTAAGGACTTTTTTTGATCTTTTGCAAATAGTGGAGAAGCATTTTTAGCATTGCCGTGGTTAGATTTTAGTTTTTCACATCCAGTAGGAAGCTTAATTTGAAGTTTTGCTCTCACAAAATGATAACACTCCTGAAATTTGCCTTGAGATCGGGTTCGAACTGGGTGTTCGCTTCCCTTTTTCTAATGCAGAAATGACCTGTGAACTAGAGGCATTGGTTACTATTTTGCAGATTTAAAATTCTTTACCGTCTTATTGTTCACAGAGGCATAAGTCATATTAATTTTGCTATTGGCACTGAACTGTGTTAATTTGCTTGGTTGCTCTCTGATTTCTTGGGGGGAGTGTTTGTGTGTTCTTAAAGACAACTAGCACTTTAAGCTGTTGTGAGTGCGCTGTTAGATCTCTCAGACAGATATCATAATTCTCCTGTAGCAGCAATGACTGGGGGAAGGATGTTTTTGTGCGAGTTCTGAGGCATAACAGGAGCGCACCAGAAAGACGAGAATTAGGGATGATACTCCTAATTGCCCTCAACGCAGGCTGGTGTGGCTTTCTAAGAGCCTTGTAATAGTTAATTCATAGTGAAGGCTGCTTTTGTTGATTTATGTTGCAGCCTTCCAAAACGGCATGTAAATGATGTGTATTGTCTAACTGCTGGCTCATAAAAGGAAATGATGTAAGATGTGATCGTTTAAATGCTGATTCGAAAATAAATTAAAACTTGGGTAAATGTTTTCCCACGCTAGGGATACTCTATTTTTGTCTTAATGGACTTTCTATCTTACAAGGTGACTGTGTTGGGGAGTAGGAAGAGAGGACAGTGCTTGGTATTCTCCACTGAGTCAGCTGAATTTCTTTTTTACCCCCCCCCTTTCTTTCTTTCACAGCTAAAGGGACATCATTGTGGATTCAAATGATTTTGTTAAACATGAATACAATTCCAGTCTTAGTGCTAAAAAGACAAACTGTACTGAGGATCAGTGAGGTCACTGGCTTTCAGGAACTGGTCCAGACCAGCTCTCTTAAGTATGAACTGCCCCTCTTCCCTTCCTCCTCTGTTTTTTCGTGGGTTGTGTTGCAAAGCAAGGATTTGCTGTCAGAGAAATCAGGAAGGACCAGGCAGCAACTGGAATACTGGCATTTCTCTGGGTCCTGCAGCTAGATGTTTGCTCCTTGGTTCTCCCCCAAAGTGGCTGAACTTTTGACCATTTCTCCATTACCCAAATCCTTCTTAATTAAATATACAAAAGCTAGGCAGGTGGCCAGTGGGGATTACTGATATTTATTTTTATTAAAAAAAAAAAAGAAAAAACAAAAAAGAAAGCAACCTGCCAATTGTGGGTAACCACATGTCCCGCTTGTTCTTCNTTTTTTTTTTTTAATCTTTTCTTAAATCAAATTGCAGGCTCCTGGGGCAGGGACTCTTTATTCTTGCAGTAATTAGAAGAGGACCCAGCACTTTGGGACCTGGGTGTGTGCAGGGCTTCGAGGTGGTGGATGGAACAAAATACAGCCCAGAGTCTTACACTGGCTCCTAGGAAATTTTTTCAGCTTTCTGTAGGAAGATTTTTCAACTGATGTGGGTACATTTTCGGTTGATATAGTCTTGTACTCTTCTTGCTTTTTACGTGTATGTGTTCTCTCTCTGCTGGCAATGACAGGAGTCATTTCCCCAGGCTTGAGAAGGTGGATGGTTTTCCCCAGGAAGGTCTCTGCACCTCACTTCAGGCCTGGGGAAGGTGAGCTTTATTCATAAGGCCTGGGATAGGGATTTTTGTTAGTTTAGGGATATTAAAGAAAGATGAGGCGAAAACCAGGAATGTGCACCTTCTATTTCCTTCTTTTTTTTTGCCCTCTGCTGGTAATGGAAATTTTGGTGACATGTTATCAACTTCGAGGCACCAAAGTCTCCGTGATACTGTTCAGAAATGCTTTTTTTGGCTTCTGGGATGACGGCAGGTCCGTGCTTCCCACCCTAGGGGATGATGTAAAGGAATGTCCCCAAAGGGAATCCAGCATTACAAGAGGTGCTCATCCTTTGCATTTCCCTGCCTTCAGCGTATACATTTTTTAGTATAAATTCTTGGACTAGAATGTTAGCTGACTTTTCTCATGTGGTCTAGCGTGTGTTTGTGTACACACATTATGTTCCAGTCATCATCTTTTCAAGTGGTACTTTCTGTTGCAAGAGTGATTTCAGCTGGATGTGTTGTGTACCTACCTTCTTGAGATCTGTTTTCCTTAGAGGAGAGTGGTAGTTTTGTTTCTCCAGTTTTACATTTCTGACTGAACACTCAGGCTCCGCCAGAAGTATTTCTCCCTGCCTTTGGATGACGTTGATATTTAAGCTCAATAGCATTGACTTGCACAATGTGAGCTTGACTGTAGTAAAAAATTACCCTAAGATCCTTATCTGTGGCATTATTTTAGGTCCCAGTCCAACTCTCACTTGAGCTGGTGGAAAGAATTCAACTTGCTTGAATGAGAGGTGGATTTGGGAGGGGATCTCATAGCTTTTGACAAGAGTTTTTTTTATCAAATACCTTATGTTTATAGCATTATAGGTCCTTGATTGTTTCTCAGGTCAGCACAGGCTCAAGAAAAGATACTATTGGCTCTAAAGTCAGGCCACTATGGGAAGGATGAGGCAAAAACCCACAACTGCATACTTCTTGGGAACCTTGGGGTAGCTTTGAATATAGAGAACCTGGGGATTTTGGCACTGCATCTCAGCAGTAGTTTCAAAGTGTATTTTCTGCCTTGAATTTGGCGTGAAACACTTGCACAGAGGCACAGAATATGACACTGATTACAAACCACAGAGTGCTTCCAAATGGTCGATATGCTGTTGTGAAGTTCATTATGTCTCCACCTATCTCTCGTTCCTGGTCCCCTGTCCCATCTTGAGGAAGGCTTGACATATCTCCTCCTGGGTGGCCATGGAACTCAACAGTCCTGACTTCTGTGGTATCTATTTCAGTGTTAGAAAGCTACACTGTTCTTTTTCTGAAAGAAAAGCGAGTACAGACTGGAAACATGATGGTCCTGCAGGCAGAGCAGTCCCTTGTTCTGCTGGGCTTTGCTGTCCGGTGAAATCTGCTGTTCTGAATGTAATTAAGAACTACAATCTGACCTCAGTGGTGTTGGTTTTAATTTGCTGCTTATTGGGAAACCTGTGAGAAGCACCACTGAAGAAGGATGAAAACCCAGAGACTGAGGAATGGAGGTGCTCACCCTTGCAGAGGTCTTGCACTTCTGAGGCACATAGGGACCAGATGGATGTATGGATGGAGCGGGCTTCTCTCCACTTCATTTAGAAATCGGTGCTACTAACTCCTGTCTTAAGTGCCCAGTGCAACTCACTGTAGCAGGCATGAAAGGTGTTGACCTCTCCCTGGGGTTTTCCCATGCCCTCCTTCTGCTTGATCTTGCATCATACTGACAAGTGAAGGACCAAGTCTGTGGGAAGATGTGGAGTTAGGAAGAAATAGAGGGACAGGTCAGAGAGAAGCAGTCTACTGAAGGTGAACTTACAGAGAGAATCAGAAAGTGAAGGAGGAGAAGCTGGCTTAAATGTTGAGCATTAATTACCGGACTATTCATAGTTGTGGGAAACAAAAAAGTAGTTGGAGTCGAGAAAGTGTTAATATATGAAAAAGTAAGGGACAGTTTAATTGTCAGTTAGAAGTACATTAGCATATGTAATTTATATTAATAAGCGTGTATCTGTTATGAAAGTGATTAGCTTTTACCCTTTGCAGTTCACTAGCTTTCACTAGCCAGCCAAACTTTGGGTTTATGCACACCAGGGGAATGTCTACTGACACAAGTTTTTGTGCTGATTTCAGCATGGCCCAGGCTGACGAGACCTCCCTCAGCCCACCTAGCTGTGTTGTGACCACGTGCCAGAATAAGTGATGTCTTTTTGGGGAGATTGTTTAATACTCCTGGCAAAATGCTTCTTTCCCACCACAGCTGTGCCTCCCTGGGTTGCTCTGCCACCATAGCTGTCATTATCGCTACGCAAACAGGACACTGCAAGTGCCAACAGGTCCTGATCAGCCTACCTAGTAATAAAACAGCTAATGTGGTAAAACTCCTAACGTGGATGCAGTTATACTGGTATTGTAGTGCTTATCTGGTATGTCTCTGTTGCCTCCCTTTGGAGCTGTCCCATGGCATGTTGATAAGAGCTGCTCTCTGTGCAGGGATTGCAGTGACTCATGGGTTTGTACCCATGGCTGAAGGAGCCACAAGGGCTGTAGGCATACACTTCTTGGAGCAAGGTGGCACTGCCCCTGGAGAAAGTCTGCTATGGGCTGGCGTCAGCGATGTGGCTGCTGGGGCCGGTGGTGATATGCCGTGGCTGCTCATCTGCTGCTTCTCCTTCATCTGTGTACCTCGACCACCCCAATAACTCCCTGGCTCTGGGGCTGATGATGAGGTCCACTTGCTTGCTGCTCTTCCCACCATACTGGCTGGGGAAGTCTTAAAAGGTCTCTCTGCATTTGCAGCTTTGAAGAAATGGGGGCTGTGCTGTTCCTTACTGCCTCTGAAGGCTTTCCTTCTTCTACTGCTGCTGTCCATATGGAAATGCTGGTCCTCATGTGCATCTGTAACACCTGTCTGCCTGCTCTTTGGCCCCTCGGTCTGTGTTCTATTGTCCCCACAGTGGCTTTTCTTTTTGGTGTGCCTGTGGAGTTCCTCTTAGTTTCACTGGATGTTTTAAGGCTCTGAAAATTGGGCTGGTTTTAGGTCTGAATGTTTGGGTTACTGTCTTTTTATGTTATACTAGTTTAGGGTATGGACTTGTTGGCTCTGGTGCCTGTACCTGACAGCTTCATGGGAGGACATTACTTAGGTAGATAAAAGAATGGCAGCTGCTTGAAATACTTGATTGTGCCAAATCTTGGTTTTATTAACTTCTTGAGGACTACCAAGGTAATAGTTTACTCCTACTGGCTTACCTCAAAGCTGATGCACTTTGTTTGGGATTTTTGCATTTGGAACTGTTAAAAATTACATGAAGTCTTAAAAATACAACAGTCAATTTCAGTTAAGCTCCGGCTGTCTCAATTGCTTCTTCCCAGGATTTTGTGAGAGTAGCTGTAGGGGATGACAGTGGGCAAGAGTTTATGATTCTAATTTAAACAGTAAGCTCAAAACAAAATATACTTGTCTCAAAAGCTACCCCCTACACTTTGAGCTATCTAATGGTATCGGGTTGTTTTGTTTTCAAACTCAATAAGAAAAGCTTAAGGTCCACAGGCCTTAATGTGTTAGAGTGAAGTGTACTATACTGTACTTGGGTTTATGTATCTTAAAGTCTGAGACCTCCACCACATTATTGAAATTCATTATTTTTCTTCATTGTTGTGCTTCACAAGGAAAATTAAATAGAATACCTAAAAGCAAGCGCAGCTGTACCCATCTTACAAGGCTATCATCAAGAGGGAATACTTGTAGCTCAGGTATAAACCCTTGCAGGTAGGGGTACGTAAAGACAATCAAAATGCTGATGGACCCTTATCTGCAGTCTACTTGCTTGTGCTACTGCAATAATAAAAATAATTCTTGGGGTAACTGGTGCAGCAGTGTTTGCATATAATGATGCAGTGTTTGCTGACTGGAAGCCCTGAGTTTCTTTTGTGCTTCTCTAAAAAAAAAAAAAAAAAAAAAAGTTAGTGCTATGTATCTCCAGTTATTTTATGGTGGCCTGATAGGTGGAAAATGCATGTTGTAGTGAGAGCTGCAGATATGCATGTCTGATCAGTAATTTGCAGCTCATTTCTGTGCAGTGGTCTTGGATGGTACTTTTGAAAGGCGCTTAAGTAGATGGGCTGCCCACTGTCCTTTTGCTGTCTAAATCTGAAGCTGTGTGCTCTGGGACTCACAGTGGAGAGAAATGGGACAGCGGAGTGGCCTCTGGAAAGAACTATCCTAGGATGAGATAAATTGCTCTTCACCCGAGTCTTTGTCTGTTAATTATAATGGGAATTTAGGATGAATGTCTCAGTTGTACGTCTTCTAGATGTCTAAGGTTGGACAGGTTGACCCCACTCTGTACCGTGCATGTAGGAGCTCCTACAGTCCATCTTCTTTGTGGGATATATAGGAGGAATGAAGATACCTTTGTAAGTGGATGTGTGAAAAGGAATGACATATAAACCCTTCTTGCCCGTCACAGGAAGGGAAGCATGACTTTTCCCAAAAGAATCGTAAATAAGTGACCTGTTTTTGCAGGCATTCACCAAGAGGTGAATGTGCTTGCCCTTAGTATCTCTGCACTCTTATATGAGTGCTGGGAACTTAAATACAGGCAGGTTTATTGCTGCAGAACTTCTGGGGCATCTGGTTGGGAAGACTGGTCAGTGTGAAAAGCAGCCAGTGCCTCATTTCTCCTCTCTGTGCCCTCAGCAGTAAGTGTTGGGTCTTCCCTGTTCAGTTAAATTATACTTCTACAGTGAATGCATTTATTCGAGGTTACTGTTTTTTCAGGAGAGAATTATAGAAATACTTTAAGTCTTTTGATGATGTTGATAAGGGTTGTAATTAAGTGCCTGACATTCAAGCTGTTTTTACAAAGGTGTGCTTCTGTGCAAGGTATCTTTTCCCATCAAACCTGTTTGGGTTTTTGTTCCTTTTTTCCCTCCCCCCAGCCATGATATTGTATTGCTTTTCCGTAGCTATAAACTCAGCTAGGAGAATTCAGTCTGGTTGTGAATCTTATTTTTAAATCTCTATCTGTTGTAAATCCAAGTATCTTTTTCTCTAATTAACACTTGGAGTTTGAGGCAATATACTGGATGTTCCTTCAGCAGCTACAGCAGACATTCCTGAAGTACTTGAAGTTTCATATTCTGCACCATTTGTTAAACTGGATTATCAATGGCATGGTAATCTCCCATATAAACACAGAAGGAAGCGGAGCTCTCATGTATTTCTCCTCTTGATACTCAAGTTATCCACTGTGCTTTACTTCAGGGTGAGGGTGTGGGAGGGAGGTACAGTGGGAAACTGATGTAATTTGTTCCCAGCCACCCTGGAAATCTGTGACAGAGGCACAGCCCAAATCTCTGGATGCAAGGTTCTGTGCTCAATGAAAACAGATCACTTCTTTGCCTTAGTGATAGATGGGATCACCTTTCACACTTTGCCAAGCCAAAGAGAAGGAAGTCTTTGCGTGTTGACCCTCAGGTCTCTTAAGAGCTGCCCAGAGGAAGGGGCTGAATGTTCTTGGACGACTGGGCAAGTGGATCTTGTAGAGCGAGCCTCATCATACCCTTGCTTGTTTCACTTATGAGCTCTCTTGTAGTTGGTGAGGTTTCTGTTTAAATGAATTCTGCAGAAAGGCCTGAACTGAATTGCTCACGTTTAACTGCATTGTTCTCTGTAACGAAGGTGAGGCAGGTATTAGGATATTCTACCATGATGAAACAGCAATGTTAATACCTTTGAAATCGGTTTATCGACATTTATGAGCAGATACCACATTACAGCAATAGCTTCGGGGGCCTTCCGCTGCATATGAGAGCTCTTGGTTGATTTAGAAAGCAAATAAATAAAATTTTAAAGCCACCCTAACGCAATCAAGCATGTTAAACCAAAAATGCAAGGTGATGCTATATCCTTAGCTTATCCTGCAATCTGCTGTTATTTCGACAGATTAAGTTAATGATGTACCGTTGCAGGAGAAGGAACAAAAGGCGCAGCGTTGAGAGCTACGGGGAGGTCTCAAATGTAAAGGACCTCCCTGATGTCACGGCAGGCGCTTTGTACACCAGCACTGTACCTTGCACCCGATGTGCTTGTCCCGGGTTAAGTTCAGAGGAGTCCCTGCACCGCAGGGGTTGGGGCTTTGGCAGAGCTGGCACGCCTCCGGGCTCCCTTAAATTGTCGCCTTTGCCCATTTCTCTTGTGGTCTTGTGGGGGAATAAAGAATGTCAGCCTATTAATAGTGAAGGTGCAGGCTTTCTCCTCTTCATCTGTTAAAAATTGCTGGAATGCTTTGAATTACAAATTACCGAAAGGTCTTTTTTTTTTTAACAGGAGTGTTGGGAAAGGTGCACTTTGCTCCTTCCTTTCCCGCACGTGAAACGCAATGAAATTCTCTGATCTGACTGGTCCTTGGGGGCTATGGAGAACGCTTTATGCATCTCCCCCTGCATGTTTTAGGTTCTCGCCAAGAGTTAAATTCTGGGGCGATGACAAGCGAATACGGAGAAAATGTTTCAAGTCATGTGAAAGAAATGTTACTTGCTAAATAACTTGAGTGTTAAAAGAAAGGAGGGAAAAAGCTTTTCTTAGCCTGTATGGAAGTCTTATACGGCAAGGAATGAAAAACTTTAATACTGACCTAATTTTATTTGTATTTAAGATCAAAGGGGTCTTGTGAATGAGTTACTTGTCTTATATGTCGCTAGCTTTATGGTTTTCTGAATGGCTTGAGGCAATAAATCAGTCCTGAGTAATGCTGCCTTTCCTTAGGTTTCCTCTGAGGTAATGGAAGAGTGCTTTGGTTTCCTCTTCAGGAATAAAAATATATTAGTTATTGAACAGATTTCTTGCCGGCTGAGGTGCTGAGTTTGGAATTGCCTCCTCACGGGCCAAGTGTTGTGGCAGCGCTTGCATTGGGTTTTGGGAAAGGAAGGGAGAAATGAGCAAGGAAACAGCTGTCATTGACACCGCTGCTTCAGTCACAGATCAAGTCCTTGCTGCAATCGGGGTTTGACTTTGGAGTGTCCTCTTCTGCCTCTGCTCTGCACCTCTTAGCTTGTTGATAACAAAGCTTATAGTCAGCCTGTGCTGTTGTAAGGAAATATGTTTTGTATACATACGGTGTGGTTGCCATATGGGAAAGGGGAAGGTTTTGTTTTGTGCTCCCCACCAGTAGGATTTCCTATTGCAGAGAGGAGAATGGAAGGTTACGCAAGCAGCTGAAACACCTTGGATACTGGTTACTTTATTCCAGCAGGGAGGGGGATCCTTGCTTGCTTACATGGTGTGGAGCTGTGCTGAAAGCGCTGGGTCTTTGGAGATACCTTGACTTGCTGGAGAATCTACTGGCCCAGAAGCACCATAATGTGGGTTTTTAATCTTTCTCTGTAACTCAGGTAGGAGAAGAGGGGAAAAAAGGGAATGTGAACAGTGTTTCAAATCTGTAAAGATGGCATCAACTTTTGGGAGTTTGGAAACAAAGCCTTGAATATTAGTGTTGCATTACTGTTAATATCTGTTCACCCTGAAGGATCAATATGCTTAGTAGAAGAGGACATGGAATTCTTTTTGCAGGTGTTGACTGAGGGGAAATGGCACATGTATGTGAAAACCCCCTGAAGGAGGTGTGGGTGGTACAGTCTGAGGTGGTGGTTTGGCCTGCAGAGCTTTGACTGCTCCCGGGTCTGTGTCAGTGGTGGTGGATGGTGCTGACTTGGCAGAGGCTCTTCTCACTGCCTCTGCTTAGAGTTGGTGCTCGTTGTGAGTGAGAGGTGCCCAGTAAATGTGGAATCTCATAAAGCCACTTGTGTTGCTGAACTTTGCCAAAACCTGGCTTTTTGTCAAGGTTAGCTGAAAAGTTGTGAGTGTGTTTTCCTTCCAAGAACTCCTGGTTTAAAGCTCCATTAATTGTATGTCAGTTACCATATGTGTTATGATAATAACCAAGAGTGGAAAGGACTAGATTTATTTCAGTAAACATTTCACCTAGTAAAAATTTAACAGCTTGTCTGCCTTCAAAGGCCGTTCCTTTTTTCCCTGTCCAGATTGTGCACTGTGCACCCAGCAGCAGTACAGAGTGTTTCCCAGAGAGTCCTGTTTATAACCTGTCCTTGAGATGTTGCTCGTCCCGAGAGACGGATGGGACTGTTCCAAGGATGCTCAGTCCTGAGTTTTCTTTGCAAGGCACAGACTGGGTTTGCCTCTGCTGTGCTGAATTCTGTGGGTTTCTCTTAATAGTGACTACGGACAGCTTTGAAAGATGATAAAAACAACACGCTGAAATGACAAGGGACTTGCGTCTGAATCACAGCTGTCAGCAAAACCACCTAGTTTCGGGAACCGTTCTGTGTGATGGCAGGAAAAAGTCTTGTGAGCGCCTGAGCCAAACTTCTCTTCAACAAATATGTGATTTCATTATTTGAAATCGAGGGTATTTCATGATTGGAAGTTTTGAGGGAAATGTTTTGAATGTTTTTGCTCTCTTAGGCCGGCAGGAAAAATACCCTTAACAGGTCAGGCAGATCATCTGTATATTTATTATTTAAGAAGCATAAATGTCATTTAAGAGAAAAATAAATGTGGTGGAATAAGAGCCTGGTAGAAGTAATCCATCTTCTGCAGTGTTCAGGTGTATATTGGTTTAGCTGAGGTTATTTTTCTAAAGCTAGAAGTACTTTGCCTGTCCAGGATCAGGCTTTATCTGCTGAAGACAGTGGAAGTAAACTGGGTATCAGCCTGGCTCTGCAGCTTGGGTTAGAGCTTGGGGTTAGTATGCTGTCTAGAAATACCACTTTTTAAGAACTGCCTCATGTCTTAAACATCTTTGCCTTATTCTTTAATCTTTTCTCACAGAATGCATTTTCTGGTTTTGCCCCCTTTTTTTAGTGGTGGCAGGTTTTTCTCCCTTTCTGTGGTTTGTTTTGTCTTTCTCGCTGTCTTCCCTCAGACTCATCTGATGTGGGTGAATTCCTCCTGCTACTCTTCTCTCCTCTAAACTCTACGCTCATCATCCTTTGCATTTCTTCCTGTAGGCTTGTCTGTGGCTTTTTTTTTCTTTTTTTGGTATAAAAGTAACAAAGAGAAGGGATATGGTTAAATCCGCGTGACCTCTGGTATTGGCTGTAGTTCTGCCAAGAGGAGTGAGGTTTGTTTGTTTTTTCATTATTGCGTTTCTCCACATGCATTCTGTACCTTCTTCAGATCTTTTTCTTTGGTCTCTTTTTGCCCTGGCTTTCTGAAGAAATCGGGCTCCATCCATTTTACCCTGCTCTCAACACTTTTTCAACCTCAGGGCTGACTTCAGCTGTGTGTTCATTTAGAGTATGGGTCTAAAATCATTACAAGTTTCACAAAAAATAGATGACTAGGTAGGTGGGACTGAGAGGGGCTGTTTGCTCTTCTCCTATCCCCTGCCTTCCGATGGAGAAGGCCTATTAAACCCCCTCTTTATTGTGTGCCCAAGATTAAGGCTTCAGGCTTACCTCTGCTTGCAGCGATGTCTGTTTGCAAGGTGGAGGCAGAGGGATCACAGTTGTTACCTGTCAGCAGAGCAAAAAATAGAAGGAAAAAGGTCTGTCTTTTGTTCCACTGGAGGTGTTTTTTTTTTTTTCTTCCTTCCTCCCCATTCCATCTTTCGAACAAAACAGGTGCCATCTCCTGAAGTTAGGGGGTTCCTCGCTGGCAGAGGTGGCAGTCAGAGGAGCTCTGCGGGGATGCTCTTTCCCAGGGCCCCTCTCTTTGCCAGGATTGAAGGTGTGAGGTTTGTATATACTATCTAAAGTGTATTGAAAGTCTTTGTCTAGACAAGGCATCCTGCCCTTGTCACATGCTAAGTCTGTATAGTTAAAGCCTCGGGTACTTAGCGTGTGCTAACCTCGGGTGGTAAATCCAGGGCTAGACAAGCCCCCTGAGGAGGTGGTGGACAAGGTGAGGATATCTTTGCATTAGGCTTTGCTGCAACCTCAGCTGGTGCCTGAATGCAAAACTGCTAATAACAGTCATAAACCTGGGGTGCTTTTTCTCTTGTCAGCTCCTGTCTGAATAGGGGCTTTTTCATGACACATCTTTGTTTGCTCACGTTTCTCTTTTAAGGAAAGCAGTTAAACTAGGCAATAACCACCAGTAATTCAGTGCTCTGTTAAGCATGTAATAAACCAAACCCCAGATCCCTCAGTCTTGAGCCATTACAGACTGCTGCCCTTTGTTTCCCTCTTTGAGGGGATGAGGGAAGAAATGGGGCACAACCGACTTGTTTGGTGTGGGAAGGACCACAGGGTGGCTGGACAAGGGAGATGGTGTGGTGCTCCCAGGACCAGGCATCACCATCCCTCCCCAAAATTGCAGGGTCAAAACCCGGCCTTTGCCCTGTGCCTGTAATGCCAAACCCTTGTGGAGTCTGCTGCAAATCTGGTTAAGAAAGGGATTGCAGCATCTCGTGATTGATGCTGGACAAAGTGCCAGGTCTCAGCTCATCCTCTTGAGCAAAGCAAAGCTTGTTGTCATTTTCTGACTTTTGTTTAATCCAGGTGCAGCTCAGCTGTGGGACAGGCAGTAGCTGATTTCAGTTCTGCACTGTTTGTGTCCATTGCTGAGATGCAGCCTTCTACTGAGTTACCAAGTGGACTTTGTTGGGATTGTTCTGGTTTGTTTTGGATTGCCTTTTTTTTTTTTCCACAAAGCTACTTGATTCGAGTGTTGGTGCAGAGTGGAAACAAAGCAAAAGCTTTAAATAATGCATAGATAAATGTTTAGGACAGATATCTTACAGAGTTCTGGGAAACTCTTCATATAAAAACAAAAATTAAAGTGCCACCTTATCTCTGAATTGCCTCTTTAAGCCTCAGACCTTGCCTCTGCAAATTAGTTTACTATTTTATAAAGAGAATGGTTTCATGCTATGTCTCTGCATGATTTTGTGAAATGCATTTCCAGAGGGGAGCTTTCTTACACATACGCAGAACAAATTTTAGCAAAACATTTCACTTTCTTCTGTCTTGAGACTTAGGAAAATGAACTCTGTCATGACTTTTCAAAGTGTGGATTTAGGCAGAAGCTCTCAGGGCATTTTGATGCTGATTGTGATGTGGCTGTTAGTTTAAGGAATATCTTTTTAAACTGGAGGTGGCGGTTAATTATATTCAGGAGTGGAAAATGCAGTATTGAGCTGGATAACCTGTAGTTTAGCTGATAGTTATTTTGAGGTTGGGTGTGGCGGGTAAGAAAGACATTTCTGTCAGAAAGAAGGGGAAGGACTGGTTTAAGTTTTAATACAACCAATTTTTAACAACCTTTTAAAAAATTTTCCCCTTCTACAACATATTTTACTGGCACTGCTATCTGGGAGAGCACCATTGCTTCCTGCCACCCTGCTTTGACTGCTTCATTGCAATTCTTCTGGCTTTTCAGAGTTCAAAGCAGCTTTCAGATGCTCAGTGCAATTCACAGTAGGACATTTAGCATACACGAATTTAATTTCCCAGTCCTTTAGGTGTAAGGAGGTGCCTAGTGGCTCTGTAAATCCCAAATGGCAGTGTATAAAACTGTAAGTGTTAGGCAACTGGTAGTAAGGGATCAGGGGAATTGAGGGTAAAGAGCAGGTCATCCCTGCGGGTCTGACTTCAGCTCGTTGGCTTGCAGGTTCCATGTGAACCATCACCACATCCCATTTCTGGTTCTGTAGGTTATCCTGTGCGATCATCCCCCTGAGACTGTGTGGGCATCGTGGCCTTAAGAAATGGTTAATTTAATTCATTGGGATGATAATAACGTTTGGTGGGGGAAGCTTTAAATGTGGAGTGACTGCCCTTGGAGCCTGAAACTTAGTCACTGTTTTCTTTGCTGGTTGCGCTTCTCTTCCCTGAGTGTGGCTGGGGCCGTCCGCTCCCTCCTGCGCAGGAGTGATGATTTCCCCTTAGCAGTCGCCTGCCCCTCCGGTGTGGTTTGGACTGTACTGCCCAGGAACTGATTTTTCCTGCCCTCCCTGGGAGCGGAGTGCGTGAGAAAGCTGCAGGACATGCCAGGCTCATTGTACTCGTAGTTTCCCAGCCTGCCAGGTTTACCAGGTGAAGTAAAATTAGTTATCTATTCAGATTTTTCTCACATTGTGGATGAATTGAGGCATGTGTAAGGGTGTCTGTGGCCTTGTGCCATGTTGTGAGCAGCAGGGGATGAAGAAGCTGTTGTACATCTCTTCTCCAGCGTTATGCATGCTGGTTGCTGCTGTATCCTTACTCAGTTTTTCAGGTGCTGGATAATGCTGCCCTTCAGATGCTGGATAGTGCTGCCCTTTAGTAGTGGCAGGCAACAAATTATAAAGGTCAAAACTCTCACACTCAGATATCTGTGATTTTTAATGTACTCGCATAGCCTTTTTTTCCAGGAAAACCATGATCACATCTATTGCTCAAGCTGTTTCTAAAGAGTCCCTTCTTACCCCCCCGACTCAATTGATCTGCAAGGAGGTGACAGTTGTGGGAGGACTGAGCCAAGTCTGTTTTTTAGGTATTAGGTGTACTTAGAGGAGTTTCTGTTGAGACCACCATCTGGACAGAGATGCATTTGCTGAGGAGCCGCGCTGGTTCCAGGGCAAAACTGTTCAGATGTAGCGTGTTAGGTAGCAGCAGGCTGAAAAGTCTGTAAGGGCAGGTATGGGCTGCTATATGTTTACTTTAGGACAGTGTGTTTCTTGAAGATTTAACTGCACAAAAAATAGCACATAGTCTGAGCAGATGGGCTGATCTGTTTCTTAGAGGGATTGATGCTGACCTCTGTAATGTACTGGGGAGGCCAAAGACTCTAATCATTGTTAATTGCCACTATATATGGCAAATTCAATAATAATATCGGTGCCTGAGTACTTGGGAATCACTCACTTCCCTCCATTGATCTGGACCCATCCCATGCAGGAATTGCTGAAAATGGGTTATGTTCTTGGGAAGAGTTTAAATTGCAGCACATTTCCAACTTGACCCCTTGAAGTGTTCAGGTTGCTAGAACAAACTCAGCAGGGAGATGCGCTTGCCCTCGGACATGGATCCTGTTTGTCCTGCTCTGCTGAATTTAACCTGTTGTGTTTCGTACTTTCCATACTGGAATTGATTGAAGATTAGAGCAGGGGGAACACGGCACACACGTCGTGCTCTGGGGGCATCGCACTGCTGGAGCTTCACGTTTAGGCACCAGAAGGATTAAAGGGCATGCTTTGAAAAGATGCGCCTTCATCTCACTGATAAGCAGCACTGAACAGGCGGAGGGAGAGGAGGTTAATGCCCCTTTTACCCAGAGTCTGTTTAAAGAAAGGCAGTCATTTAGCTAAAATATACATCCACAGTTCATTTATGTTTAAACTGAAATTACTGAGTAAAGAAAGGCATCCTGGGAGCAGATTAAGCCGTATGCTAGGAGAGGAGCACATTTCTCTCAACCTCAGTTGACAGAGGCACGCTTAAGGGTTTTCTCTATTAAATACTTGATAAATCTGTAGTAGACTTGAATTCTGTGTGGTTTTAATTACTTGTGATTTTTCAAGCCTGCAGGATTCTCGACATTTTTCTTCATCTTCACTTGTTTTCTGTCTCCCCCACTGCCACAATGATCCTGTTTCATCGTGGAATGAGCACTTGGGTATAATCAGCCCTAGCCACGTCCGGGTGGTGGGCAAGGCAATCCCTGCGAAGCTGGCTGTAGGGCTACTTTCCCAACTCTGGGTGGTCCAGAAGGCTCTGGTCTTGAAATTTGTGGCTTCAGAAATACTTGATTAAAATTATTGTATTAGCATGAGGTTGGTTTTATTGCTACTTCCTAAACTTTATTAAAAATCTATTATTAGAAGTGCAAGCATGTGTAGTTTCTTCTAATGGACCCTTCCTTTCTCTGCTATAGGCAGCAATTTGCTATAGCATTGTTAGCAGCCAGTGCTTCCAAGGATGATGGGATAGGGAGGGAGTAGGGGTAGGGAGGCATTTGCTTTTCCTGGGTTTTTTTTTTTTGAGATATTTAATTTTTTGAATTTTTTTTAATTTTATGTTATTGTTTAGGGTTTGTTTTTTGGAGGGCTGGAGAGAGGCTGATTCTCTGTGCATTTTAAAGCAGCATTCTGGATCTTCCTCTCCTGTTGATTTATATTTGGAGGATATTTGCTCGTCTGTGGACCATAAGCATGTAGGTGCCACCGGCTGCCCTGCCTGTTTACTTTATTCCCCCTACTCACAGCTGAGCAAAGGTCGAACCTTTCACCTGCTCCCTACTTTGCATTTTCAGCATTTGGATAAATTTGTCTTGCTGGGGAACCACAGGCACAGGCGATTTCTGCTGAGCAGTTGCACCCATATTATCTCCCTCTGTGATTTATGCTGGGCAGCGTGGTGATGTTCTCAGAACACTGAATGGAGAGGAAGGTCAAGGAGAAAAAGAGCCAACCCAGCCATAAGCAGTTGGTTGTAGCTGTTTGAGAGAGTCTATTCTTGCTGCAGCTTTATCACTCACGTGCTTTGAGCCAGCAGACTCTGGACTGCAGAGGGTAAGAAGAAAAAAAAGTCCACCCTAGAGAGAACTTGGTTTGCTTATTCACAGTGCTGGCATATTTCCTAGCAAGAGCAAAAATTTTTAAGGGAAAAGTAGTGATCCCATTTGAGCAATTGTGATATTTTGTTGTGAGGAATCAACGCACTCCTGTGCAAAGCAGGGCTGTTAAAATTACTTGCACTTGGCTAGGGGTGCAGGCTCGTGATAAGTTGATAGTCTTTCCCATTTCTCCTTACTTTGACCAGGTCTGCAGCTATTTGTCACTTGAGAGACCATTTCCAGACATGTTTTCTGTGTTGTTTTTTTTTTTCTTTCTTTCTTTCTTTTTATCCTTTCCCCTAATGGTATCTTCTTGGTCTCTGACTTTTGCATTGTCCATCCTTCAGAATGTTCGGTACTTGGGGAATTAATCTTTCTTCAGTCTGTTTTCCATAAGGTTGCAGGTATTGAAGAAATGCTGGAGACAGCTAAAACAAAAGGCCTTCTCAGACAAAAAATGTAATACAAGCCACCTCAGTAGCTTGGTCTTCTCCAGCTCCCTGCTAGCAACCCTCCTTCTCCCTCAGCTGTAGGGCCTCTGTGAAGTCTCTCCCCTCTGATTTGGCTAAGTGTGCTCAGTTGCGTGCTAATCACCAGTGGTAAAAAACATGCGTAAGATCAGACGAATGTCTAAGGATAGTTGTCAAAGGCTATCCGTCTCCTCAGTCTCTGGCAGCTCTTTCCAACAGCGAGTGTGGATGGAATGATTCACACCCTTCAACTGCAGCTGGGTGAGTAGCTCACCTGCAGGCACTGGCTTGGCCATTTCCCTCTTACCTCCTGCCTTGGGCAGAGACAGGTATCAGACAGGTCCTCATTTCTCAGGAAACATTGTGGAAGTTATGTATGGTTGTGCAGAGGATGTGTTTGCTGTGTGCAGAACACTGGTGGAACTCCTGCTGAGGGGCTTTGGCTCACCTTGCTCCTTACTCTGACATCAGATGTGTTTTAAGAGGACTCTACTACTATGGACAACTATGGTAAAGATGCTCCTAGCATGGGTACAGGTTGTAGGGGCATGGTAGAGTAGCTGATTAGGGTTGATCTGCACCAGGGCTTAGGTTAGCTGTGAATGACCCTCTGGCTGACAGCAAGTTTCAAAGCTTAAGCTCAGGTGTGGGAGCCCAGTGGTGCCATCTTCCTCAGGTGTCACCTGCCTCTGCTTGTCAGCACCTTGGCGTTGCCCAATGCTGATTTAACTCCTTGTCAATTCATCTCTGTTATACAAGTCATCTGCTGACAAAACAAAGATCTGGGTCACTGCTCTTAAAATAGATTCAGCATTAGGCAAATTGCTCAAGCAAGCTCTCCTTTCCTCTGAGAAGGCAATGTCAACCCAACGTTGTTAGGGATGCCCCTAACAAGCGTAGCATCCTTCCACAGAGGCCTTGTCAGTTTAGCAACGCTTGCCTAATATACTTCTAAAATGCAACATCCAGCTGTTTGCATGTTTGACTTGTGTCTGAGGGAGTAAGGGTTTTTTTCTTAATGCATCAACATGAACTGGTTTTTTTGAGGTGGTCTTTGCAAATCTCTTTCTTTGTGCTTTGGTGCCTGGAAGTGTGATTGGCACATTTAACTTCCATCCATGTGAGCCATGATAAATGATGTGTACAAGCTACTCGTTGCCCTTGCTTATAGGCAGAGTTTAGTAGTGCCAACTTCATCTTTATAGTAGTCACCCAGTAACTGCTTTGAACACATTATGCCAGGCCCACATCTGGGTGTAAAACCAGTCAAGGTTTAATTATTTATGAAATCCATTTTTAAGGTCACAGCTGGGCTTCCGCGAACTCTGATCCGGAGTTTATAGGACTTGCTGCATCATGTGCCCATCTGCCAAAGTCCTGCAGACTTCCTGGTCTGGGCTGCCAAACATGCTGCCTGGTGGTTTCTGCTGCTTGTCCAGGGGATTTCTTCTACTGTAAAGAGGGTACCATCACTGGGAGTGGGGCTGGAAAATACACTGATTGAAAAAGGGGAACAGGAAATTAGGATGTTGGTTCTTCTTGCTCATCAGAGTCCATTTCTCTCTGTGTGTATTGGCTTTACTGTGTGTATGGAAAGCATGACATACAGTGATTTGATAAATTGGGAAGTCCACGTGGAATTTCCAGTTATGAGGCAAATGGAGTCAAATACAATTTGGTGCCTTGTGAAAGGGTTCCTCACATGACCCCATGCCAACCTGGGTTGGCAGTAGCAGAAAAGTCCCTCTAATGAGAGGGAAGGTGGCAGTTTTCTACTAATTATGATGTGAAACACATGGTGTGTTTTTGAGGGAGAGGTGGTTGGGCAGCACGAGCCCTCATAATTCTTCCCTCTCTCTTTTCCTAATGTTATGTGTGTAATACGCACTTTGTTTTTGGGTTATACCCCGAGTAGACTCTAGTCAAAGCTGCAGACAGTGCCTTACTATCATGTGAAACCATCAGCACAAATTGTGCACCTCCACAAGACTTTGGGGAAGCAAATGCCAAAATCATCCTGTTAACTGGAGAGCCGTGTGTATAGGCAAGTGCAACGCTGGTGAGAGTTGTGTGCAACAGGGTTGTAATTGGAGTTCAAGGTTTACCTTTGGGAAATAGAAAATCACTCTCTGTGTGAGGACTCTACAGCCCTGAAAGCAGATACAAGCACTCAGAAAATACAAAGAATGCTGGTAGTTGCTTCTCTAGTGCCTTGGCAAGAGCACTTGGCTAGCTGGGAATTGGGAATCAAGATCTTCCTCTGGGATGTGATCCCTTGTGTCCTGTGCACTGAAGGTTACTCTAGTTGCCTTGCTGGAATTGATCCCACTCTCTTACTGAAATTTTGATACTTCACATTAATAAATTTTGATTGGTTTGGGAAGGAGATGATATGATGCATACAGCTTTGTGTGATATGTCATCACCTAGAGTTTTTTCTGAGAAGTCCCAAATCTGCACATCTAAGAATACTGAAATACTATTTGGGCGAGAGAGGATAAAGGTTTGGTTGTTAACGGTAGTTCTTCTACCTGGAAGAGGGAAGATGAGGATGCTAGTACCTACTTCAGGCCCCTCCCAACTGTGTACTTCTGGGAAGAGAGAGTGCCTCAGCACTGCTGAGGGGCAAGAGGGGAGGGCAGGCTGAACTGAGCAGTTGCTGTTGATGGGTACCAGTTTTACCTCCAGTGAGGGACTGTGGGAGAAAGGGAGTTGAACACTTCTGTAGATACTGTGCTCAATGAGAACTGCAAGCTCCCTCCTTTATCAGGCCTGTACGTCCCCAGTGGTTTAAGTCTAAACCATCTCTTGCCTATCAGCTAAGAACAAACCATTTCCTTTCACAGACGAGAGAAAAAATCAAGGAACACTGTGGTAGCTGTTCATAATGTTTCTCTGCTTTCCCGTGACGAAGTATTGCTTTGTTTCTTTTTTCCTTGATGATAAGAAAGCAGAAGTGCCAGGCAATGATTTTAAACTGCCTGCGCCAAGGGAGAATGCTGCTTTGGAAATTAACTCCTTTACCTTGCTGTGCTGCTATAGAGGTTAGTCCTGACCTAGCGTTTGCCTTTTCATCTTGGATTCTTCCCACTGCGAAATCACGAATCTAATCAACTTAAACAGAAATTAAAAATGCTAAATTGGGAGAAGGCTTTTGTAACTGTGTTCCCAAGGAGGCTGGTGGACACCCCGTCTTAGCCTTTGTTAATGATGCACTGGGAGCAGAAAACTGTTAGTTGTTTTTTACCCCAAATCTTTAAGTCAGGAAGATGGACTGAACGAGGACTGAAAATTGGTTCAGGTTACTGTCACTCTCTTCATTTCAGTTGTTCTCAAATTTTGCTGCACTGAGCCCAACACTAAACCTGAATGACCTTCAGCTGCTGCTGAGCCCTGACTTTATGCTTGAACGTTTGGTTAAGAAAGGTTGAGGGTTGGGACAGAGAAGGGTTTGCTGGCACATGGGCGTACTTATAAAATTAGACCTAAAGTCATTCACATCACAATACCAAATCCTGCAATGCACTGAGTAGTGTTTTTCAGTAGGGTGATGCTTGCTATACACTTCGGTCGCTTGCTGTATCTTTAGAAAGCAGTTTTCTCTGTTTGGCATTCCTTTTACAAAATCACATTAAATTGGGTTCAAAACTCTTTGGTTCTACATCTGGGAGTGAAATTTTCACATGGGCTAGAAAATAGCAAAAGAGCAAATTAAAGTTTGCTGGAGTGGTATGTCCTGGTTTGAGCTAGAACAGAAATAATTCTGTTCCATGGTTTTACTTTTCAGCTTTGTTACTTGTGCTGTGCTTTTATCTGTTCTTCTCTTTGCTGGAAAAGTTGAGTAAAATTTTCACTGGGTTTTCAATGGTGAAATCACATGAAGTGCTAATTTTGACTTGGATTTCGTATCTCCATAACAGATAAGACAACAAAAGAAAGACGAAAAGAATAGAAAGGTGGACATAATGCAAAGAGATGAAATTTTCATGTTGTATTAAAGCCAGGTGTGGAATATTCCTATTCAGGCATTTCATGCAACTTTGACTAAGAGCTCTTACTGCCGTGTTGTTGCTTGGTCGCCTCTGTGTCGTTACCATGAATTTTTTAGTGTATGAGAGAACTGTGTGTGTACTGCACATCAGAATAATATAAATCATGCATGTTAACATACTAAAGAGATAATGCTAACTGCTCCGGCAGGCTGCTAGCTTCTTTGAAGTCAGGATTTCTAAGTCAGTGCCCTCCCCCTGATGTATGGAGCTGTGACAGCTGTCCCTTGGACATATGTGAACATGTATTCATTTTTATTTTCTGTATCAATCCATAGCTTTATGCAAGGCTTGATCAGGTTGATAAAAGGCAAAAAAGGATCCTGTCTAATACAGCTTACAGTGAAAGTGGCACAGTAAGTTCCTCCTGCATGAACAGCAGTCCCCTGATGTATCAAGGAGACCTGATTATACAACAGGACTAATCAGCTCTGGATGCTGCCATGAATTATGGGTTGGCTTAAGTGCTGCAATACACATTTCTGCCTTAAATTGATGGCAGAAGCAAAACAGAAAGCCCAAATGTTGACTAGGCTTATCTTTCCCTATCAGGGTTAAAGGAGAGGTTTCTTAATGTAATTATAACCTGTCTCTTCTATCCAGGCTAGCAAGAATAAACCAGGTTATATTGGAACTTTACTGCATGATGTTACACAACTGTGCTTATTTAAATGTGGCTATTTTTGTGATATGCGCTGTGCCTTAACGGCGGTAATGGATAAAGATTGTTGACCCACTGAAACATAGCTGAATATAGAGGTACAACGTTTATGGATGTTACGGTGAAATTTGGCAATTTTCCAATGTGTTTGCACTTAGGGCAGAAAGGTGGAAAACTAATGAATGTTTAAAAAAAACCCCATCATATCTGCCTGGTGTATTTGTATGTCTTTTTGTAATGAATTATTTCCCCTTCTTTTTCTTTCTTTGACTGTTTTCCATTTTTGTTTTGCTGAATATGATGGTATAGTTTTGACCCCTTCTCTACACAGCCTCCCCACTTTTGAATTTTGGACACTTGTGATTAATGTCTCAGGTTTACCTGTTTACTCAGACTTGGTTGCATCTATGGTTGAGAGAGGAATAGGCACTTCCAGGTGATTCATCTGACCTGTCTTGCACCCTGATCAAAAGGTGACTAGCTGGAACTAGCAGTTAGATGCCCTGAATTAGGATGGATACATTCCCTCCCTCCACCTCCATAACTTGGCCAGCCTAGATCGCTTTGTGAAGAGGATGAGGAGCGTAACTTTGGTCTAATCCTGGTAATTCCCAAACCAAGTCCACAGCTGTTAGGTGAGTTTGGAGGGGAACTATGCTTGGGAGGTGGTGGTTCAGACCAAGTGGCTTTTGGAAATGTGGTACAATATTGGCTCTCGAGTACTCAGCTGCTGCTTAGATATGCAAATCTGCTCCTTCTGATTTGGCTGGGAGAGCTGGGTGTCTGTGTCTCCTCATGATGAGCTTGTTTGTTTGTTTATCTGTGTGAAGGGAGTTTTCAACATTAGAAATTCCAAGTATAATTATAATGATAGATGGCATGGTTATTTCACAAACAGGGTGCCCTCTGCTGTGATCAGCTACTACATTCAAGAGCCTACGTGCCCGTCCACAGCTTCCTGCCCTCTCGCCATCTTTGTATTCCCGTTGTTTCAGCTTTCCCCTCCTTCAAAACAGAAGTTTTTAAACATTGAAAAAAAAAAAGGAACACTAAGAACATAATCTAGTAAGGAGGAAATTATCGACGTATTTGTAAGAAACAGCACTTTCTTGCCTTCTCTTGTGCAGGCTGGGAGTAGTGAGTGACACAGCCCCTGTGACGTGCCAGGTGCGTCTGTGGAGGAAAGCTGACGCTTACCTTGCAAATAATTACAGTCTAAGCAAGCTTAGAAAAGGGGTGGAGTGCTGGGAATAATTCAGTTTGTGAGGGATTTATTGTACAATGAGGTCAGCTTCATTTGGGTTCACATTTAGTTTTTCTTCTAAGGTTTTATCCTTGCAGGGTTCAAGTCGTAAAGGAAGGGGACACTGCCACTCTGACGCTCTTCTTTGGAGGAGAGTCTCAAAATTTAAACCCCCAAATTTGAATGCGGCTATTTCTCAGGCATTTCTTTCAGCAGAAGCGTCAGCTGGGAGAGCATGGCCCTTCCCCTCAGCCAGGCTGGCACAGCCCTGGCAGCAAGCAGAGTTGCAGTCCCCATGCAGCTGTGCAGAGCAGTCCCAGACGGAGCACGGCGCGGGAGGAGGGATGCTGGGCTTGTCCCAGCTGTTGAAACAAGCGCTTGGGCAACTGTGGCCAGAGATTGGCAATTTGCGGAAGCTGGTTTTAGGGCCTTTTAATGCCGGATCAGAGGTGCTGAATCCTCACGACGCAAACTCTGCTGGTTCAAATCTGTTTGCATTTATTTATTTACTTTTTAAAAACAGGTTGCCTTCCCACTGACAGGGCTTTGTGTCGGTTTGGGGATCCTTCTCCTCCTGCAGCCAGCAGAAAGCTGGCAGGGAGTCCAAGCTCGGGCTAATGAAAGAGAAATGTGGCCAGCCTGCCACCAGCCTCTCGCCAGTGTTTTGGGGTTGGGAGGTGGCAGGCTTGTGTTCCTGTGTGGGGAAAGGTACAGTCCCCGGCTGGCACGGGCGCACTGGGACAGCCTCTGCAACATGGTGCTGCTTGCATGGCTCACCTTGCCTGGGGACAGCCATGATGATGCGTGCCCATCTGAAAGAGGGTTCTGCCTGCCCCTAAGAGTATGTTGGGGATGCAGCGTGTTGGGCTGGCTGCCCTGGCAGAACGCTGCTTGTGCAGATGAGGCCCCCATCGCCCTTGCTGAGGCTCTGGGTTGGCTGGAAATTGTTAGCTTTGGAGCCAGAGTGCTTGCAAAAAAACAAAACATGGATTAAAAATGTCAGGCTGGAGTGTTGAAGGGAGGTCCCTCAAGTCTCACCTACACCATGAAGATAAACATCTAGACCTCTTTCCCTGGAGTACAGCTCAGCCTGAATAAATGGTTCTTAATATTGCTGATCAGGAATGCCTCACAGCCATCTCATCTACCTCGAATGGGCTCATGGGGCTGCTCTCACAGATGCTCTCAGCTTTGTCTTGAAAAGTTACAGCTGTATGCTACTGCTGCTGAAGAAATGTCACATGGGCCCTGTCAGAGTGAGGCAAAACCAAAGTGATAGATTCTCTAGCCCCTGCTCCAAAGAGTGGACGGAAAACCTGTGCCCATTCTCTTCCCTCCTCCTCCCAGTCCCTGTGTCTGTGGGATAGTGGATGTACTGGCCCGTGCAGTATCAAATTCACTTTTTTGTTGTTTCTAGTTTTTGTTTTCTTTGTGTTAGTGTTTCTTGATGGGAGATTAAATCAAGATGGAAACCCTACATCAGAAAACTGATATATCATTTAGTTGTACCTGGAGACTGTAGTAAGGATGTGCACCTTTCTTGATAAGTTTTTCCCTGAGATTGTATTTTGGCTGTGCTGCCCTTCTAGTTGATTGAATCAGAGATGCTCCCTCGTTATGTTTACTGGTTTTGCCCTTCACAAGCCAAACATCCCTCAGGTGCACAGCTGAGCCAGCCTTGGGTAGGTGGGACTGAAGGCAAGAGGAGGACAAGCATATGCAGGAAAAGACACATTCTGGATTCCTACTGTGGAGATGAGTAATTGCTGGAGGTTAAAGCAAAACAGGAGAGTTAGAGGTACGATTTTTTTCTTTTCCTTTTCCCCATCCAAGACCTGTGTACCTTTTCATGGTTAAGGTATAAACAACTGAGCCCCAGGGTTGCAGAAAAAGATGTGGGCTGTGTTTTTTGATGATACTGGAAAATCTTGCATGTTACCTTACTATTTTTCTCTTTTTCCTGTGAACTTTGAAATGATGACATATAGTGAAATGCCAGATAGTGGATTACCTATGAAAAGGATTGTATAATTGTTAGACAGGAGCTGAATGTACTTGTGGATTATCTGGGTACGAGGATATAAAAAAAAAAATCATGATTTGTTTTTGTAGAACTAAGTTTGATTACATAGTGCTTTGGGGAACACAGCGCAAAACTGGAGCCTACTGGCGTGATTGCCCAGCCTGGCAGTGGTAAAGGTTTTGTGTATGAGACCATGAAAAATGGGTCTTAAATGTGATTCTATTGATTTTTTTCTCCAGTGTTTCATAAATACTGTGCAGTTTAACTTAGCTTTTAACCTTGCACGCAGGTTGAAGCATGAGGCTTCTCACCCAGCTTCAGATGGCTCACTCAGAAAAATAACAACTGCCCTACAGCCCAAATCCCTTCGTTCTGTGAAAGCTTGCCCGTGTTGCCATCTGATTCCCAGTGAAAGCGCCCGAGTGGTGGCAGCCCTCCAGGGTGTTCCTGGGACATCTTGCACAGCTCACCAGGAGGAGCATGAGTGCTGCAGGCTTGGCACTGCCTGGAACCTCAGGCTTCAATCTCAGATGCCATAGTTTCTTTCCTGGATCAGTAGAGCATCAGTTTGGACCTAATAGGGCTTTGTAGGACAGCCTGACTCTGCTTGCTGAGTTTTAGATGGCATGTGGTACTTGGTGCTTGCCTTGAAAAGTGGCCATAGAGTACTCTGAATAGAAGTCTTATAGCCAACCAAGACTTGTTTTTCACCAAATAGTTACTATTGCACTGCATATTGCATTGCATATTCATTTGAAAAAGTCCTGTGGGGGAGTTTCATACTTTGTTCATATTTTTGTAGTGTTCCCATTTTTCTGGATGCACAGGTGTCTCATTTACATTCCTAGAAACACAGCCTTAGTGTTTTCTTTAAAGTCAAGGTTTCTGATCTGTTGTACTTACTTAGCTTGAGGCATCCTTGGCATTGCTCAGAAACACCTTTGAGAGGGGATCATTTCACAATGGGTAACAGCAGGCAGTGACATCATGGTGATACCAGCAAAAGAAAAGTGATCAGCAGTGTCACCATGTGAGATGGGTTTCTCCAGTGCTGTGTCATCTGTGAATGTATTTTCTTGTATGTTGAGTTTCTGTCACAGCATGTCTTGATTTGTGCTCACATGTTGTACTGTGCCTCTCGTACAGCCAACCTTTTGTTAGGTTTTTGTGCTGTTCCTGCTCCCAGTTGTGCAGATCTGGATTTGATTAATGCTACACTCCCCTATCTGACTTATTAATTGCTGTTTTGTATGGTGGATCAGCTTATACTGTTGAAAGACATGCTTGATAGCAGTAGTAGGAGAAATGCCAACATCAATCTTGTCTGTAGGTAGGGTGACTACCCCTCATAAATAAGATGATTAACACATGTGTACACACAAGGCAAAAAAAAAAAAGCAACCCACAACCAAAAAGGTCTTCAAACCTTCCCTTTTTCCTGTAGACATCACTTGTGACTTGCTTGAGGTGATGACCCTGTGCTGTGAGTCTCAGACGGGTGATTCAGGAGAGCTGAAGATAAAAACACTTAGACTTTCTCCAGGGGAGCATCCTGGCTGCTTCTTGCCTGTGTCTCACCTACTTAGCTGGAGACAGTAGCTGTGACGCTTGCGTGTATCTGCGCTAATAAAATGCTCTGAAGTTACCCCCGAAATTAATTATATGCTGGACAAACAGTGGAAATGTAAACATAGTTTTTGTTTCCTGGAATAGCCGTCTTTGGTGAAGAAGAAAGTAGCGGAAAAGGGACTGGAGGCTCTCACAGAGGTAGTACAGGGAAAGTTTCGCTGTAGGATCAGCTAAAGGTGAAAAGGTCTGACCTGTAGCTAGTCAAAGCAAAATTAATGGCTAGGGGTTTGCTTTGCTGTGTTTGTTAATAACTCTCCCCAATGCAGCATTAGAAGAGATAACATTTTAAAAATAAATGTTTTGCCTTGCTGAATCCTGGTCTAACATCCATCTCAGAGTGGTACACCTCAAAATGTAATCTGTGTGTGTGGAGGGGGCAGTTGGGACATATGAGACCTGCGTGCTCTGTGCATTAACCCACATAAAACAGAGCTACACAAAATCCACAGTGCATGATTTTATGTCTTTGTGTTTTACGCCTCTGCTTGTTTATACTTCTGCTTTAGCTCAAGTTATCAACAAAAGTGTCTGAATTGCAAGCATGGCTAACAGATTCTGATATGGAATGTGGCTGTTAACATTGCGCTCCTCCAGGAATCAAATTTTTCCATTTTGTGATGGAAAGATTTTAAACAAGGGCAAGTACAAGGCATATCTGTAAATTAATTGCAGACAGTAGGATGCTGGTAAATTGCTCCTGTACTTCCAAGACAGCGTAGCCATGGTCCAGCCATTGCACTTGAATTCTTTGCATTCGGGCAGTGCTTGCAGTTTAGCTGTTGGGATGCTTTGGTGTGCAGAAGTCCCTGTGGCGGGAAGGCATACATGTGGGCTCTCTGCTGAAAAATCATTCGATTGACACCCCGCCCCCCCCCACCATGGAGAAGTACAAGCATGTGCATGTGCTTTTGATGGCTATTTATTTGCCTTGCAGAGGGTTGACTGCAAAACCCTTTCTGAAATTATGTCCATTGAAAGCCTCCTGAAGAATGGTGGGCTCAAGCCAGAAAGGTCTTTTTTTTATAGCCTTGCTGCCATGAAGGAAATCTAAGTGTAGAAAAAAGTACAGCTTAAATGCCTCAGATATTTATTTTGCCCTTTCATTACACAAGCCTGCCCTCCCTCCTTAGGCAGGGAGGTCAGGGCGTGTGTGTGTGTGGGGCTGTGCTTTCGGGGGGAACCCTGCTGCACAGGCACTTGCGGGCCTCCTCTGGGCTCTGGCCCCTTTATTGTTTTAACAATTAATCTTTCACCCGTTTATAATTTAAAACACTAATAAATACACCCTTCTCTCCCCTCAAGTTCCCAGGAATCTCTGCAGTCTCCGTCTTGATTACATATCTCAAAGCTTGCACAAATAAGTCCTCCAGTGGTATCTAGCCAAATGAAACCTTGGAGGGATGTGTTTGACCTTGGTTTGTGCAGTGACTGTACCTTACCCGCTTGTCCTGAAGACAGAAAAGAATGTTGACATTCACAATGTGAAAATAAATATTTGAAGATAGGTTTTGGTCTGCTCAATTTGCTCTGTCAGCATAAACAAAATCCTCCTCTTGTTTGCGTTTTAAGGGTCCATATTGTAGCCTTCACAATATTAGCCTGTATAGTCCGAAGGCCTTTCATAGGAGGCATTTTAAGCTGAAAGTTAAAACCAGAAAACACACCAGACATGAAACTCCTGCACTGCTATCATTGCTTATATTCCTTTCTTCCTCCTAAATTCCTTTTATGTTTTTGCATATCCCCACAATGAATGGGATGTTTGCAACCCCACTTGGTAGCTCAAACCTATGTTCCATCCCTTGCTTTCTTGGAAGGCCTTAATTTGAAATCAAATCTGAGAATTTCTGTAGGCTGCTAAAGAAAAGTTGGAAGGCTTGCGCCATGTTAGAACTCCCACCTCCCTTCTTAGCTGTCGAAATGAAAGGAAGACTTGTTTTGATAACCTGGCATATTTGCCTGAATACCTTCTTTTTCACTGATGGATGGAGGGACAGGCTTGTAGCTCTATGTAATGATAGGCTGTGGGAACACTACTTCCCAGGGCAGGACTTGTAATGGCAGGGAAGGAATAGAAGTCCAAATATCTACTTTTAATTCCGTGTGTGTGCATCTGTTCCAGGAAACTTCAAGATGGGAAAATTCTAAGATTCAAGGATACCTGGTTGGTAGCTTTGTTCTTCCATGATCCTAGGTGTGGTTCAGCCTTCCTCTCCTTTCTTCCTTTGCATTGTTGAAAGAATGGAAGCCCTTGTCTGAGACCACTCACCAGCCAGTAGGACCACCTAAGAAAGTAAGGAGTGACGTGCTGAATATGTACTTGGCCAGGTTTGTTTGCCTGAGACCAAAGTGACAAAGTGGGCCCTAGAGGAGTAACCTCTAGCAAAGAAAATGATTCCTCAAACGGTGGTGCTAATTCCCCGAAGTGCAACTTGCACCTTGAGGTGAGAATGTCTGTACCCTTGAGGTGTGGTGCCTCCCAGGCATCCTGGGAGAGGTGTGCTGATGGGAATGGGCTCCTACTGATAGAGGTGTGACAGTGCCTCCTAAAACTCTCCAAGTAATATTGCAAAATTTCATCTGGAGTTTTGTTTTAAAGACTAAAGGGGACTAGAAACATTTGACATTGGGTAAAATCCTGAGATTATTGTTCTCCTGCTTGCTGTGCTTTTATATTTTTAAAGGCAGGGTGAGATTGGTAGTAATCTGTAGTATCTTTTGACTTGTTTTTGAGATACTTCCAATGGTACTGTGACTGCTGACACTGTTGCAGACCATCAGGATTTTGTTAGCTCTAGAGAAGACATATAGAAGAGCAATTGTTCGTATCAATTTCTGCACTAAGAGTTCTCTTACAGTCTGTGATGAATGCAAGGACCAGATCTGGTTTTGATTTGATTAGCTTGATTATAGCTTGAGGTAGAAGAGCTGAAAACTGCCTGGAAGCCACTTTGCCATCCTTTGTTTTCCCTGGCTGCTTCAAAATCCTGTTGCTTTTTCTTGTTGTTTTTCTCCTTATTGGGCACCCTTTCCTGCCCCCTTTAAAAGGGACTGCTGTGTTTGGTGCAGTATTTATAGAAAATCCAATGCTGATAGGCAGTAATGTTTACACAACTTTCCTTGAAACCTCTTTGTCATCTTGGACTTTCTGGCAGGCTGTATTCTGCTGAGCAGGGGGCTGGAGTCAGATTTCATGCGTTGGTTAATTTGTGGGTCATTGAGAACTAAGGGTATATTGCAGGGAGAAGACAGCAGAGCTGTGTGAAAAACATGGGGTTTATCACGTCCATCTTCTTCTTTTAGCTTAACGCAAAGGAATTTTCCTGCCTTTCCTGCTTTTACAGTTCACGCCTTAAAAATCACTGCTTTCAATGAAGAAGTGAACTTGAAGCCAACACACTGGCTTCCTTGTTTGTGTGTGTTTGAATGAAAGTTTTAATTTTTTTAAGGTTTAAGATGTGGAAGTGTAACCGACACTCACCAATGGTACTTCCATCTCTCCTCACTGATGGCCTTTGCCTGGTGGTGTCCTACCTAGAGGTGGTGCCCAGATGGGACTGAGACCTGGGAGGTGGTATTTAAGGTGAAGAAAACTGTGTAAAGCTACCTCTGTTCTGTAGCTTTTATGGTCCTTGCTTTAGCTCTGTTCTGGCAGTAGTAAATGACAAATATGGTTCTTGATGGTGTGGGAGGCCAAAGAGGGCACCAGCTACTTTCTGTTTAGAGTACAGATCACTTAGTTCCTGAGGCATATACCTTCAAATGGTAGCACCTTAAACTCACACCTTGTGTTTTTTGTGTGCTCTTCTCAGTATCAAGGTGGAAGTAAGGCATGAAAAGTATGCATGAAGTAAAGTTAGACTTGTGATTCAGGAGAGGTTCTCTGTTCCTTCCCGTGCAATATTAACCTTGTAATGGTCTTTTGGGTAAATAACTGCTGGGAATGATTCAGGAGTCTGAAGTCCGATTGCTTTAGCCAGATCTGTGGTTGGAAACAATGCCAGACAAGAGGATGGAGCTGGGGCTTGCTAAGCTGCTTCGCCTTCCCAGAGAATGACGCCTAGTTAATCTGTCACTGCTGTGGGATGGCTGGATGTCCCCCAGTGGGACTGTCAATGAGGTGCAGAGAGTTTGCATGGATCACCAGGCAGCAGGGCTAAAGCAGAATTGGGCGGAGGCAGGAAAGTCCCAGCTTTTGAAACAGTGAGGTCAGGATGTCAGTGCCTGGTATCTTACTGATGTAGACCATGCTCCCATTGAGAAGGGGAAAGGGGCTTACGTGCTAGAGGCAGCCCTTAAGAAGGAAAAACCTCACAAATTTGCTGTTAGTGAGCTGTTTGGGGGCGGAAGCCCTTGTTAATTAATAGATAAGAGAAGCACCCAGTTCTGAACTGTGTCTGTGGCATAGACCTTTCTCAGGCATCGGGATCTCAGCCTGCTGGCACTGGGAGATTGTGTCTCACTTCAACAACACTGATGGGGTGCAATCCGTTTTCCTACTGCTCTCGGGGTTTTTCATATCGGTGTGACAGGCGGAACCTGGGAAAAGTTGAAAACCAGTCATCGGCCTGTGAGATCTTGCTGGTGTCATTTGTGCTAGTGGCTTTCATCTGCACGGGTTTTGGGGCCCTGATTAGACCAAGGGAAGACAAGTTGGATCGGCTTGTGTGCTGCTTAAAGGTCTTTTGGGGGTGGTTGTAATTTGCTTTACCAGAAGAATAACTGTTGGTCATTTTTAGCCTGCTAATTTTTTTTTCCCTTTAGTATAGTGGTGGCCCGAGTTTTCCAGAAATAGCCTGCTGAGAGGAGAAAAAATGGATGCGTTGAGGCAAATGAAGGCTTCAGCAGCTTAGTGCTTGTCTACATGGGGAAGTTAGTGCGCGGTAAGCTAGGGTGTGAATTGGCAGCACGCTAGCTGCTCTGCACTAACTCCCCCTGTGGATGCTGAGTGTGCACTAAGAGCGCCTGTCGTGCAGGTTCATTTAGTCCACTGAAAGAAAGTGTGCTGAAAATTCACACTGTCGCTTCCTTCACCCTGACTTTCCCATGTAGACAAGCCCATAGTAAGTCTAGGATAAAAAAGTCCTTGTTCCCAGATCTGGCTTATTCTTTCTTATTCTTTCCTCCTTATTCATTCCTCCTTACTCTTTTCTCCCTCCCCTTTCTCCTTTTTCTCTCTTCAGTACAGAATAAATGTTACTGGGGCTTTGTCATCCTGGTGAAGACTCTCTGTGCATGTAAATTTGGGGGGAAGGAGGTGTGCTGGTTTTGGGAATGACTTCAGAGGGAGGCCTGAAGTTGTATCATGTGCAAGTGTAAAATGCTTCTGGACCAGATGCAGGAAGGAGCATGTCCTCAAAAGCATAAGGTGGGTTTGACTCAGCCTAAACAGTGTAACCAAAAGTTAGAAGAGTATTGTGATTTGGAGGAATGCACTTCCCCTTGCTTAGAAGATGAGGAGCTATTTATACATGAAACTGGAGTCTTTGTAGATCTATTATTAAATATATTTAATCTTCAGCAGTTAGGTATCCTATTAAAAAAAGATCTTGAAGAAGTAGAGGCAGTAATTCTCTTACTGATTCCTGAGATACTGGCGTAGATGAGTGTTGTGGAAATTATGGAAACAAATTAATTTTTTAATAGTTGTACTCGGTAATGGTTATTTCCCTCATCACATCTCTCTGCCTATTATCTCTCTGTTTATTTTCTCTTGGGAGGTAGGAAATGTGAGAAGGAAAACTCTATGATCTGGTACAAAATGCAGAGTCCTCAGTCATTTTGGTTTTAGATACGATTAAGCGTGTGACTTTTTGGCTGTGTCTTACTGTTTTTTTTCAATCTAGGTTTTGGAGAAATAGGTGCTTCTGGTGACTTAAGTGACGGAATGAAAATTTGTGTTTCCTCCTCTTAATTGGGAGGGTGAGAAGGCATGATTGCGTGTATGTGTGAAAATGAACAACTCTTTTTCAGCTCATCTCGCTGTGCTAAATTAAGCCCAGTCAAATGGGTGAAATGGGTCAGGTACAGCATTGCATCATACCAGCTCTTCAGATGTGTATCCCGTGTCAATGTGGAATTTCACAGAAAGCTTTTCCAACTTGCCTGCCCCAACCCTGATGAAGTAGGAGATAAGGGCTCTTCCCTTTTTCTCTCTCCAGTACGCGTGTGCACTCACATAAAATTCATGCGCATGTGTTGTTACGCTGGATGCGGTCCATTTCATCCAGTGTTTCCAGATGTGAGGGAGGATGAGCAATCTGGGGATAAAAGAGTAACTCCAGAACTGTCTTGATGTAAAGATCGTGTTTTAAGGATGCACGCAAACACTCACTGAAAACATAGGCTGGGTTCAGGGCTTGGTTGTGTGTTGCAGATCCTCCCCATAGGCCTCATCTATGCTGTCTTAATGGTCCACCACTGTGTTAATGGTTCATCACTGTCATGGCTTAGACACAACCATCAGGGGATGAGGGATTTGTATCGCTTGTCTTCCCCATCCCTGTTTGTGCAGTGCTTAAAATCAAGGCAATTATATCATCTTCCTCTTTTCAGCAGAGCGTGTGTTGTTGTTGATGGAGTTTGTCTTTAAAGCACAGAAATTACAGCAGTGGCTTCTGCGTGGTGCCCTGGCTGATGCGGCAGTGAGTTTCTGAAGTGTGCCTTGGCCACCTGTAGCAGAGATCATGAGCAGTAAACACGGATACACTGCTGCTTTGGGTGTTTTTGACTTAATTCTTCTTATTGCTGTTTCTTGTCTGCTGCAGTTTATCAGCTGGTAGTCTGTCAGCCGGTAAACATGTATTTCTCTATTTTACAGAGAGTTTATAAAACACAGGGAAAAATTCCTGTAGGAACTTCAGGAAGAATAAATAAACTCTCCAATGTATGTGTGCAAAGGAGCATGAGTTGTGCCATGTATTATAATTGTAACATATTGTTGATGGATGTGTTTTATTTAAACAAGCTAAAAAGAAAAATTGCAACCTGATAGGTGCTCTTGCTCCAATTTCCCTTCTGAATGAACCTGATCTGTGCCCTTTTTTCCTTGCCTTGTGTAACCTCACTTAAATTGCTTTGAGCAAAAATTTTATTTATTTATTTTTTCAAATCTGTCCAGTCATTTCCTTTCTTTTCTGGCATTTGTGGTGGGAATATGTCTCTCTTTAGCTGCTCCTCCTCCCCTTTCCATTTTTGGGAGACCCTTCTCCTATAAATGTTCCTGGTGCTGGCCTCCTTGGGCGGCTGCTCCCGGCGGTGCCAAGCAGTGAACAAAGCTGAACTTTAGCAGTCTCTTGGCTTTCCCGTCGCCTGCCAGCCTCTGAATAGCGTCCGGGGAGACTGACGAGGCACTGTTTGCCTCCTGCTTTGCTGCTCTTTGGCAAAGCAAGGCAGGCCACTGGGACTGTGCCCTCGCAGGCTTATGAAGACATTACTCGCCTTCTTTTAGCCCGGGTTGGGTTTGAGTGACTCCCTTCATAGCTAGCGGGGCACAGAGGTGGGATTGTGCCATGGCTGAAAGCTCAGGCTCTGGCTGAGGTTGGGGTGCTTGCAGCAGGGTCCTTCCTGTTTTTTATGGGCGAGAGGAGTCATTCAGAGCATCGCTTTTTCCCTTTGAGCATCAAACGCCTGAACACAAAGCAGGGCAAGAGAAGGAAAAAGGGACCCTCTGCTTCCATGGCTTTCCTGCGTGGAGCTGGGAGGTGCAGGGGACATGATGTGGCAGGAGCCACGGCAAAGCCTGGCTGTGTGGGGGGAAGCCAGCTCTGCGCGCTGGCCAGCTGACGCGACTGGGAGGACTTGAAGGTGACAGAGATAAGGCTTGGAACCTAGTAACCCGACTAATAAAAGACTTATTCCAGCCTTAATAAGCTCCTTGGACAGATGGATTCTGTTAGGCAGATGGATTTAATCTGGGAAAATGATTACATGGCTTTTGTACTCATTAGTATTTTAGGTCTTGGTATTTATGCATTAATATTCTTGCGGTAGGTTGGTCAAAATAGGGTTGTGTAAACCTGCACTGCTTTCCGCTTGCAGCCATGGAGCAAGATGCCGTCATGTTTCCCTTCCCACCCAGTACATGGTGAACACGTGCTTGTCTATATAGACTATATATTCCTGGGATTCTTACATGGCTGAGATGCAAACTTTTATGTCGATGCAGCTGTGAAACCCCGTGTCCCCTGAAAGTGTGGCTGTTAGTGATTTTCCAAGCAGGAGCAAGTCTTCCAGCTTCTTGTGTGCAGCCACCTTTGTGAAAGGGACATGGCAACTCTTCTGGATAGTGCGGGAGATCAAAGTTGGGGCTGTCAGGTTGTCCTCATGTCTCCCATAACAGAGAGCAAGGTGGACCAGAGGATAGCTGAAGAGCTTCACACTCTTCAAGTGACAGAAGAAAGCACTTGCACTGGAGTGGGTGCACAATAGGAGATGGTTTGAGAATAATTAATGTTAGGACAGAGGACAGTAAAAAGCATCATCTCTGCCTAAGGTTCATTGAAAGGAAGAAGCTATTGAAGCACAGAGTGAGAAAGGACATGCCATGTATTTTGTGTTTGGACTTTTTATTTGCATTGACCTAAGTAAAGGGTACTTAATTTTAAGCACTTAATTGTCCCATTATGGATCGGTGTCATTTGCAACACTGGACTGGCTGGGGATGTTTGAAATAGCTGGAGCATGATGAAATATTAAATGAAATCAGAAACTGAAACTTACAGTGGAAACTTTCTTCATATATTTAATTTACTGCCTCCAGAGCTAATGGAAAAGAGCTGGGAGCAGAGGGAAAGGGAAGAATGATATTCATGAATTGTTCCACAAGTGTGACAAGTTTAATGGAAAAAAAAAAAGAAAACCCCAAGCAAACAAAACAAGTTAGTTTCACAGGGTTTATAAACCGATTCTGCTATAAACTGAAGCAGTGTTTGCCAAATACTTCTTTTCTTCCTCATCAGCACTTCGCTTTTCTTTAAGTGCTTTATCAATGCTACCTCTCAGGAAGGATTAGCTTGGCAGATGTGACCCCTACTTCACAGGCTTTGGAGGAATGGCCATTCGCAGGAGGAGACAGTCGTGCTGGGCAGGTGGCAAGTTTTGTGACCTGATGTGGAAGTCTGGGCTGAGTCTCTGGCAACAGGAGGATGCGGGGTTGGGTGATGCCCACCATATCTTCTACCTGATGCAGGGTTACCCGCAGGATGGGCAGCCTCCTGCTTCTGGCACTGCCTGGGAGGGATCCCCTTTAAAACACTTCCCTGTGGAGGCATCTAAGGGTAAAATATTAGTATTTAAAATGTTTCTGTGCTTTCCCAGATGTAGTGTTCCCCTTGTCTCTTCCCGTGAGTAGACAGGTATAGGCGAGCTGGTTTCTGTTTCTGCTGGTGCCTGGAAACCCCAGGTAATGGTGTCAGAGGTTGTTCAGCAAACCATGATGTAGGAGGTGGTGAGCGAACATGGGGCTCTGGCAGCACCGGGTGCTCTGCGACTGAAGCACAGGGTTGCCAGTTGTGCTGGTGGTTGAGTGGCTTCCCTGCCCCTCCTTGCTATACTAATGTGGATTAGTATTAAAATAACAGTCTTTTGGGTGGAAGGTGTATGTATTTGATGTTCTGTTTTTTTGTGTTTTTTTTTCTTGTGTGTGTGTGTCTCTGATGACTTGTTTGGTACTTGTATGTCTAGACTTTCTTGATTCTGAAAAAACAACCCAACAGAATAAAAGACTCCAGAAATTATGTGCTCCTGTTTCAGGGACCCCAGAGCTGTTGTGGTGAGATGCTCAAGACCTGGTTGCTGTGAGAGAGGGATGGGGTTGTCAAGCTAAGAGCAATTAAAGAGTTCTTCAGGGAACAGATGATCCCAGCTGTGTAATTAAAAATAGTGGCCTGCTGCTGTCAGTGCTGTTTGGCTTTGCAGTTAGAAGCAGAGCTGAGGAGGGCAGCAGGCTGCTCCCCTCCCAGAGCCTGCCTGCGGGATGCAGAGGCCCTGCTTCAAAGCACCAGATATCCCTGTGCCTAGAAAAACTTGTCTCTCTGTGTTCTCCTGCATGCTTCATGGGTTTCTCTGTGTCCCCTGATAAAACACGAGTCTTTAGTTACAAACAAAAACCAACAATGAAACAACGGCTGTGGAGCAGCATCAGTTATACTGGCCAACATTGAGTCTTAGAAATTGGTTTTCCCCCAGTGTACCGAATTTAGTGTTTTTTTTGCCTTTTTTTGTTCACTGCTGTGAGACTGTCCACCAAGCAAGTGGTTTTCCAGTATGGTGTACTGCATTATATATTGTACTAATAAAGCACCTCCTAGTTAAATACCTTTATTTAGGGGAACTGTCCCCTCAGCTTCTCTCCTTTATATTTTTAATGGTGGTTTTGCTCTGCTTTCTGACTGGTGCCATAAATCATGTGGGTGTTAATAGATCTCTGTCAAGGTCTGCTTGCTCACAGAATTCAGAAGGGGAACAAATGATTAGATGTCTTGTACTTGAAGAACAGCCATAGCCATATTATGGGTTGAAAAAAACCAACCAGAAAAAAACCCCAAACCTTGTAGCATGAGGTTATTTTTCTGTGACAAAGGGTGATTGAAAAGACAATAGAAAAGCAAGTCTGGCATAACTGTGGCCCTGCAATCCTTTTAGCCTCATCCAGGTGTGTAAAGGAGTGCAGATGGGATTGGCCCTTTTGGCCAACCTTTTCTTTGGTTGCTTGTTACAGCTCTTCACGGGTATTTGCATCCTTTGCCTGCAGCAAAGCAGAATTTGCTTTTCTGGTGAGATTTGAATGATGCAAGGGAGTTTCTGCCATGGTTTTATCTGAATTCAAGACACCTTCTGATTAGTTGCATGAAGAGAGATCATGTAGCCAGTATCTTCCATTTTGATAGGAAAATTAATGTGCTTCCCATATTCAGCTTGCAAGGAGTGGTTCCTGGTGTGTTGAGCTGCTGGTACTCAGCTGTGATGGATTGTTCAGGGTTGTAGGATAAAGACCTTTGGACTTCTCACTGAATTTCTGCACTCAACTTGTTGGCGAAGCAACTAACTGAGCTAGCATTTGTAATTGCCTTTTTAATTCACTTATGATGCACAAGCAAACTGGATTATGAGGGGACAGCCAGGCACCTCCATGAGTGCTTGCAGATGAGCTGTAGGGGATGATGGTGTGCTGCTGGAAGTGCTTTCTTGGTGGTGGCTGGGAAGAGGCGAAGGGGCGCCTGCCCCACAGTGCTCCAGTTTTATTGTCACGCAGCTGTGGACAGAGGCATCTGGGGCTCAGATGCCACTAAGATGTGGAGCAGGCAAAGCATACGTGTTGGTGGGTTTCAGTGGGTGAATTATGCTGCAGAGGTAGGGATGGAATGGGTTGCCCAGGGCACTGGCAGAGTCCCCATCCCTGGAGGTATTTAAAAGATGTACAGATGTAGTGCTTAGGGATATGGTTTAGAGGACTTGTCAGTGTTAGGTTAATGATTGGACTTGATGATCTTAAAGATCTTTCCCAATCTAGACAATTCTTTGACTCTATGGGTGACAGATACCTGTGATGAAGGAGACCTTCAGCTACCACAGTATGACCAGCCAGAGCTTGTCTGTCTTGACTCTGTTAGTTAGTGTGTTTGGGTAACGTTGATGGAAATGAGAAGTTATTCTCCACTTAACAAAAATACAGAAACCCCAAGTTAGTGTGTTGGGTTTCTTTGCTTAGAAGCTATGAATGTGGATGCACGGTTATTCTTGCAACGTCCCCTTTTTTACGTCCTCCCTTTGTGTAGCCTAAAACATGGGCAAGTGGAGTGTGATGGTACTTCATCATAACACCAATTTGTAGGAAGATTGAACGAAAGCTTGCATGGATAAAAGAAGAGTCTCGGCGGGGCCAAAATTTGAGTCTGAATACTGGAGAGCTGGAGCACAAAGAAAGATTTCTACTGTATGTTTAGGGTAGGTGAGGGTTTTTCGATTTTCAGTGACTGTAAATCTGTCTGGCTTTGGCACTCCTTGAAAAGTATTGTTTTTTCACGGCATAGCTGTCATACACTTCTGTTTTCTTCTGGTCTTTTAGAAATAATAATTCTTTCAGGTAATCTTGCTCTGAAGGGTAGGTATGCGTTTACTATCCAAGTCTGCTCTGGACCATACTGGCCAAATCCCAAATAATTCCCAGATTTAGTGGGATGAGAATCCCAGCCCTGGGATTCAGCAGTGGGTTACAGGTCATGTGTGAACGTGCTGTGTATTGAGTGGAGCTGGAAGCTGCTCTTTTAAAGATGCCTCTGCTTAACGCTAGTAAGCTTTTTGCCCCCCGACCTCTGTTTGCTGTTTCGGGGATGACTGTACATTATTGCTCTCCTTGGAGATTACTTACAGTGGTTTAGGCTATGCTGATTGCCACAAGTTGAGGCTGTTAGTGAAGTGTATTATTTGGAGTGCCTTTATAGCTTAAAAATAAATAAAAATAAATATTTTTATCCTAGCCTGTATTCTTGGGAACTGCGTGCACGCATTAACCAGTCTTTGGAAACACCTTCTTGTGGTAGGCACTACTGAGTAAATACTATAATTTCTGTTAAAAAGCAGCAATTTTAGTCTCTTATGCCTTCTCCCTTATTTCTCCTCCTGATGTTTGTTCAGCCTGATTGCGCGGGACCATGCCTTTAGGCTGGTGTGTGTACAAGGCTGCTGTGTGAAGAGTTATCTTTAGTTTTGGGTGGACTCTGCTAGGGCATTGATATCGAGGAAAATACAAGTGTGCTCTCAAGTTTACGTTCACAAATCATTTTATTGACTAGGGGCCTAAAGGGACAAATTACTCCAATTTTTTCATTAATTGTAGATTCAAAGAGCTTCCTGTTTGAATTAGATGCATTGCAAATAAGGAAAAACCTGCATCTAGTTTATTTTATGTACAGAAGAACTAGAAACGATTGGGTTTGGATTGATTAGAACTAGCAGTAATGAATTGTTTTACCCATAGTTCTCAGACTTTATCTTGAAGAGCAGATTTGTCACCATGATTGAAGGTGACATGAGAACCGAGTCGTATACTCAGCCTCATTCAACACTTGCATGTAATACGTTTTAATTACTTTAAAATTTGGAATAAAAGCTCATCTCAGGAAGACCTTTGTTTTTATGCTGGGAGCATGGATTGTGTTTTTTATAGTAAGACTGCGTTTTGGGTGATTGCTGCATGGTTTTTAGTTTTTAATAGTTTTTAATGAGTATTTTTTTCTCTAGGAGCTTAGCTTTATATTTTTATAGAAAAAAGTAGTGTCTTTTATTTGCAGACTAATGTAAGAAACGTTAAACTGAGAGAGAACTTGCCTTCTCTTTTCTGTGCAATGTCCTTATGCCCTATCTTGGTTTTGAACAGTGTTACCTTTGGGTATATGATGAAACTGGTGACAGGTTGATGAAGTATGGCAACAAAGGCTTAATTTTAGTATATTTTGTACTCAGAAAGTTTGCTAAGTTCTTTTACAGTCTGATTTAAATGTGTCTGTTGGTTGCTTAACCCATGTTTGAAGTGGAAGGAGAAACTCCTGAGAACGTGTAATCATGTAAAGTGAATAACAGCTTGTGATTATGGAATTCAAACTACTGGTGAGAATTTTTATAGTGGCATATAGTTTATATAACTAACTGAATTAAAATTTAACCATATGTGAATATCTTTCCTCTTACAGAGTACGTTTACTTAAAAAAAAAAAAAAAAAGAGAGAAAACAAACCCCAAAGGAATCCAGCAATTACATGGAGTGTATTGCATTTGATCTCTTACCAATCCTTTGCTAATAGTATTTTATAATATGAATTTAATCTTAATGCATACATAATTCTATCCTATTTCCACTTGTTTGATCTGGACTGTGAGAACAGACCAGCAGCTGATACCTGTGTTTATCAATACTCTGCTTCCATATCACCACCTCCTTGGCAGGGAGCTTTTGCTTTCAGACCAGTGTTTCAAAAGAACTTTTCTAAGCTCAGAGCTGAGCTCTGCTCCCAGAAGCTGGCAGGCTGGCTGGTCCTGAGGGGGATGGCAAACCGTATTAATTTACCTGCTGCTTCTCCCATAAGAAAGAAGACATCTGAAAAGGGGAGAGGAGTGGGGTGGGCGGCAGAAATCTGCTTTTTCCATTGAGCTGTACACCTGCACTTAGCCAACTTGCTATTACATCCTGATAAAGAGAGAACAGGAACTTTCTCCTATGCTTAGCTGCCTTATGTCAGCATTACATCCTCTCAGCTACACTTAGTGCTAGGTCCTACTTTTTCAGATGCCAGCGAACTGCCACTCTTGATGTAAAAGCGTGTTTTCAAGAACTTAAGCTTTTTCTACACAAAAATCTAAGTATATTTGGGCTAGCCTAAGAGCCTCCATGTGGGATCAGACTACAGGTCTGTAATGCCTAGGCTGCTGTCTCTAATACTTGGCAGTGATGGAGAAAAGGATTAAAAATGTATATACAAAGAAAGAGAGAGGCCTCCCATACGATATACCAACCTTTGGCAGCTGATGGTGGGGGTGTGGGGTTAGTGCTTTCCTTTTTTCCAACCAAGATTGCACCCAGTTCATACATACTTAACAGCCCTTATGGTATAAACCATGTTTCCACCTTTGGCTTCTGTGGCATCCTGTGGAAAGGAGTCTGGCTGTGTGGAAATAATACTGGTTGAACTTACTGGTAGAAGCACAGTGGTGTGGGTCTTCTGGGTGGATTTCTCTGCCTGGGGCGGAGCTCCCAAGAGCTGTCTGCAGCTGGCACAGCCTCATCTTTCCTGCTGTTCATCTCCCCTCATTTCAAGATAGCGAAGTTACACCTACAGCTCGGCAGCTTGATGACCTGTGTGTTGCACTGCAGGCGCTCGCGGCCTGCTTCCATCTGCCAGGCGTAATTAATGATATGTGCGTGTCCGTCTATTAGAATATCAGGCTAGTGTAAACAGCCCTTTTTCTTTTGGAAACACGGCTGCTCAAAAGCATGCTATCACCAAATTGGTATTTGTTTTAATCTACAAGTTGGAAAAATATGTTTTTCTGATTTATTGGCTGTCGTGAAGGCTCTGTAAGTCAGGCTTGAAGCTTGCCATCTCCTGCAATCTCAGCTGGGACTCCCTTCCAGAACTGCTATGGATCCCAGTTTTGCTGAAACACTTACTTCTACAGTTAGAAGAAAAGTACTTCATATAAAAATTTGTCTGTTAACAGTGAATTTAGGGCTTAAGTAAATAAGTTATTTCAGCTTTTCAAATGTTCTTTTTAGCTGTAAAAGAGATCAGGTCTTGTTCTTGAATTTCTGCTGTTCCTTTCACACTTCTCGAAAAAGTATAGGATGAGTTTTACAAAGAATCAAAGAAAGTTTTAGGCATTGCTTGCCACATAGTGTTTATTGGGTAAAGTGTCTCAGCTGTAGGGTTTATCTGCTGTAATTTCCTAATCTAACTATCCAGCCTATATTCTAAGTTTATGGATTTTCTTGGAGATCTACTTTCAAATTTTCATGTGTGGAGTTTGGTGCTTTAAACTGTTCTTATCCTTTGTGCTATGTGGAAGGAAGAACAAAGCAAAAATTGCACAAATAAACATTTAATGGTATATTCTTACATATGCAAACTCATATGTTCATCAGATCTGTAGGGAGCAGGACTTTTTCTAATTATGGTGTCCACCAAGAAATAGCTCAGCGAATCTGAATAGGCCAGGAAGACAGAACAAAAGGATGTGACTCATGCAGTGTATGTCTTCCAGGGAGACCAATGAAAACGTGAAGAAAGACTGAAATTTTGTATATATTGTTTTTGGCATCTGTTTGGACCTGCTAAAACCCTCTCATTTTTATAAGGAAAAATGCTTTCCAGTATCTGTTTCTGTCTTCTAAATATTTTCAGCAGCTTCAGAAACCAGCATTTTGCTGAAAAAAAGTTTGGATTATGACTTCTTTGCTCTTTGTTACTAAAGAGTGAGAATTATTATGATTTACTGTAATAAATATATTTTCAGACTATAATAATCTGAAATGAAATATGGGATACATTGAAGGGTTCCCAAAACATGGAATACATTTTTGATATTTTTCAGAGAGTACGTCATCTTTTTTTATTTTTTTTATTTTTTTTTCCAGGGTGGAGATTATTTTAAAAAGGCTTTTTTTCCACACAAGCAGTTGGTGACATAGTTTGCCGAGCATGCAGTATATAAACAGATGAAAGCTATTTTTGATGTGTCATTGTCTCAGCAAGATGGGAATTGGCAGCACTGATGAAATGACAAGTACTTGGCGATGTCGACTTTACCACATGGCTGTCAGTCTAGCGATTAAAAAGAACTGGCAGGCGAAGATTGCTTGTGGTTTAAGCAGGGGAGCCGATTTTCTACTTTAGAGCCTGATTCTGCACATTTTGGCTCATTTTGTACTTCTGAAATCAGGTGACTTGGCTCAAGTGAGATAGGGGCAGCTTGAGCATCTTGCAGGATCCAGCTGCTCAGGACCAGGTCTCCTCTGCAGACTCTCCTGCTGCAGGGCTTGCTAGCATGGATGCACAGACAGACGCACAGACACTCACTGTCAGGGAGTTGCATTTTGATCCAGAAGGGTTCAGGCCTTCTGTTGATCCTTGTGCAAAAATCCTGCGTGTATCCTTCAGCTCTGAGGTCTGGGCTGAAGTTGTATTTGCTTTTTTAAAGCATTGCTTCTATTTAGCATTAGACTCAAGAGGATAATGTGTTTTTTACTGCTTTTTCTGAAATGGGGGGTCTAAAATAACTAACTGTCCTCTTCAAGGAACCGGGCAAGAAAGACTTCATCTCCTAAATTAGCAAGTTAGCTGAAGGCCATTAATGAAGAACTCTGTTGATTGATACAGGGGAGCGGACAACATGCCTAAATTTAGGAATTTTCCCTCCTGGCAGGTGGGGATGTATGTGCCCCAGCCACGTCACTTTTTGTGGCATGGTGAAGGGGCAACATTGTTGCATAAAAGGTTTTTTTTTTTTAATTGTAGTGTCACAGTTTAAAGGCTAATTGGAAGGATACTTGCAGGGTGTGCAGAAGTGCTTAAAGGGTTCCTTGTGGATGGCCCAGCAAAGGGCCTTTGTTCCTTGTGCAGGCTCCAGCTCTGCTCACATGACGGCAGCAAGGGGATAAATAATGACATGACATGTGCAAAGCAAAGGATATACTTATCTTTACAGATCCCTCTGTCTCCCCCACCTTCGCCTTGCTGTGGGCCCTTGGCTAATTTTTTTTTGTTGAGCACGATCCAGTTTTCTGTTCTGCAGTTAAATTTGGCACGGGGCAATGGGGAAGGAGAATGAGGAAAACTCCATCCGAGTTAAGATGAAGTTGCCAATGACTTAATGCTGCAGAAAGGGCAGTTCTCCAGACATATTTAGGATCTTAATGAGCGTAGCTGACAGTTTGGTTAGGGCTTTTCTTTCCTTTTTTGACATATTGCTGATACCCATCCAGGAAACCTCAATGCAAAAATCATTTGTGGCCACACCATTGTGCACCTCCTCTGTCTCCCTGGGTCCAGATGTGCTCGCTGTGGCAGCAGCCATGGGTGGGCTGTCGCCAGAGGTCAGTGGGAACTGGGTTTTCTCCTGACAAGGTGCTGCATGCTGGTCCCCACTTTCTGCTGATGGGGATCTACCTCTGCCAGCAGATACCTGGGTGCCTGGATTTCAAAGGAGCATGTTCCTGCTAACCCTCTGCATGAGCCATCTGTCTTTAATGACCTTTCCAGCAGGGTTTTTTTTTTTCTTCCCCCCCCTCCCCCCCCCCCAGCAGACAGGAAAATTTTCAGTATTGTGCCTGGTGGTTTCATGTTACAAATCCTCTCAGCTGGCTTCTCCTTTTATTGGCCATTTTTCTGGCCACCTTGTGCTGGCTGTAGGGAAGGGGGGGAAAGCGGCTCTCAGGGGAGTGAGACTTCACTGCTACCCCTGCGTTTTTAGCCTTTCCTACTTCTCTTTTCTCAAGCTCAGTTTTAAGTCTCAGTGGCCAAATGCATGAAACGAGGTGGCTAGACCTATTCAAACTTGAACTCACTTGTAGCATTTTAAACTTAACAGAACTGTACTAAGGGGTTTAAAGCTGCAAGGCCATTTCAGAAGTGCAGCGGGTATTAATTCCCTGAGCTCCATCATGAGTCTTTATGGAGGGGGCAGGACCACTGCACATTTTTGACCTATGTTCCCTATATCTGATGAAAGGAAGAGGAGGTAAAATGCAACATAACAGTTGTTGGTCTTTTTTTGCTTTGTTTTGTGGGGGCATCATGAAAGACATGGGGGTGGCACAGTTACCTGAAGCTTTTGAACTCTTTTGGAGGCTTCACATACGTATGTGAAGGGGGTGAGAATTCTTGGCATCACTGGTCTCAGCCTGGTGATCAGCAGAGCTTACAGCAGCTTCAAAAAGCTACAAAAATACATGCTTTAGGTTATGCATTTGTTTTTTTTAAATTCTTTTTCTAGGAGTTTAGAACATGTCATTGCTTTGTTTTGAGAGAAAAAAATATGAGTAGGCATCAGTGATTAGCCTTTACCATGTTGCATACTTAACTAGATATTATGTAAAGCTCCCAGTTACTGTCTTTTTATTCAAATGCGAGATCCAGCCTTTCCTCCTACCTCTGGCCTGCAAGTTTTCCAGACATTTGAAAGGTAGCATTATTTCAGGTACAAGTTGGACTTACTGCCGTGCTTCCCTCATGGAGTATCGGGGTTACTTGCCTCAGCACATCCATCTTCTCCAGGTGGCTGGGCTTCAGGGAGGTCCTGAGCTCGCACAGCCCTCCAGATCCTCACAGCGGGTTAGGCCTGCCATGGGGTTTGAAGAAAACAGGCCTCTTTCAAAGCTTTTTATATGAAAATTTAGTCAGAACTTCTTGCATCTTACACTTTCAAAGCTTTCAGTTCTTACAGGAAGGTTTATGTTTTAGGGAAGAAGGCAGGCTACTTATCCTGCATGTTTTCTATCAGTGCCAGGAGAAGAGAAAATCCTCTATGTAATTGTTAGCGTCTGGTATTGCCAGTTGTTACAAATGCAATATTACATGTTATTATCCCTTGGTGCCCTGTAGTTGTTTCTAAAAGTGCCACTGCTTGGTCCCTGATGCTGTAGGGGGACTTGAAATAGCTCCTGGTAGTCCTTCCCCCCCCCTCCATCTACTGTCCCATCATAGCCCTGCTGGGTTCAGCAGCTGTTGGTATGTGCGGTCATCTGCGTCTGGAGAGATGGCTGTGTTAGGGAGTGAACCCCAAGAGGTAGGAGCAAGCTTTTTTTCTCTTCCTCCGGCTGCTCCTGGCTGGTGTTACGGAGACCTCGGCTTTCGTTATGGGTAAATTGCATTAAATGTTGTTAGAGGAGCACATTTGCGCCAGGTAAAATACCTGGTTTTGGAGAAGTGTGGAAAAGGCAGACTGAAGGAAAGGGGTTTTTTGTGCGTGTGCGTGGCTTGAACAAGAAATCTTTGAGTCTCTCACCTAGGTTTCTAAATTAATTCCCAGGGAGTATGGGGCCTGCAGATCAAACTTTCAGACGTAAGAAATGCAACTACTCACATGCCTTCATTTTTTGGGAGGGCCTAAACAAACTTGTCTTTTTGGAACGCACATAGCATCTATCTTCTGTGAAAATCACTGACCGGTTCTTTTTCTTTTTTTCTTGTGTTGTTTTTGTTTGTTTGTTTGTTTTGTTTTTGTATTTACCTTTGAAGTAACATTGAGTGTCACCATTTAATCTTCCGCAGTGCTGATACTGACAAAATGCCGTTGCTATTGTGATACCTTTTCTACTGCTGCATGCAGAAACAGTGAGGTTTTGGGGGGTGCTTGAGGGGAGTGCAACAGCTTGCCCTCTGTTTCCCACCCTTCCCACTGTGCTTTTCCTGGGTGACATGGCTTGCCCTTCTGAGCTTTATCTCTTCTGCCATGGAGAGGCCCCTTTGGTCCAGGCCCTTAGGGAGATGGAGCTAGAGGATGTTTTGGGATGCCCTGAAGGGCAGCAGAAGCCTGGAGAGGTGGGTAGCTCAAAGCAGACATACATGGTTGCCCACTGGATATCCACCTGGTAGTTCCAAGGCCCTGGTGTCCTGTAGTGCTCTAGCATTGTCTCCAGCAAAGCTGCTGATGGTGCTGTGGTATCAGCACATCTCCCATTGCACTTGCAATCACTGCTCTGTCTTGAAAATACCGTACTTCCTCTCCTGACCTGAGCAAATGTCAGGCCTTGTTACTAATCAGGTTTTTTCTTTTCTTTCTCCCTACTCTCTTGTGAGAAGTCCCTTTGTTAGCCTTAAGGAGTGGATCAACGCTTGAATTGTCATTCCTGTAAACATGGTACTCCCATGCACTGACTTACAAATCCCATTGAAGCTCCTTATACTGTTATTTGGGTTTGAAATATTTCAGATAGGTTCTTATTGTCTGTGTCAGCATGCTTATTTATTTACTTACTTATCCAGAGTGCCCTTTGGCTGGCTGAAGGGCTTCAGTCATTTTTGGCTGCACTTTGGTAGGTCTTTTAAGTGTGTTTAGCAAGCATGCTGAAGCACGGTTTAAAATTCTTATGGCTGAGCGAAATTACAGCATGCTTCGGCCAGCGTTGTGGTGGGAGCCAACTGGTGTCAGAGACGTCTGAAAAAATGTGCTTTGAGATGAGGGAGAGCCGCAGCAGAAACAGGGACTCTCTCGGCTGGGCTGATGGGTGTTACAGCTTGTGTTGGCCACAGCCACATCCGAGCCCTGCTTGAGCCTGCTGGCCTTTGGTACCATTGACAGCTGCTGAGAGCTGCCCTGCCTACCTTCAGGGAGAAGGAGACTTTAGAGGTGAGGCATGAGTTGATGGAGGTTGATGGTGACTGAAGAAGAGGCAGGAGGAAGGAGCTTGTTTTTGTTTGTAGCAGAGGGCGTTGCAGAGCAGAGGGTGTTTCACAGCGCTTTGCCCAAGCTAGGAATAATCTGTAATCATCTGTGTCATCCTGCGCTTTCAGTAGGCACTTTCTGTAAGTGTTTTTTATAATAGCAGGTTAACCTTCCTGAGGGGGAAAAAAATTGCATAGCGGTTTAAGAGTAAAAGTCTGGCTATTGTAAAAGAAAATATGTTTGTAGCGCAAATGGGTAATTATCTCCCAGTGTGGTCTTATCTATTCTCTATTCTCAAAAGATCTGATGATACCATCTCAGTGGCATTTCCTCAGGAAAGTTTGTAGCTCAGATTCCAACACCACCCTGGCCCTGCTGGTAGCAAAGCAAGCCCCAAACTGAAGGGAATGGGGAGAAGGGAGCTTGAAACTGGGAGACAAAACAGGATTCATTGCCCCCTTTGCCTCCATCTCACTCCCTAGTGCCTGGTCGAGCCCATCAGACATAACAAGGTATAAGCAGAGGTTTGGGCAGGTGTCCCCCTTGGCACCTTTGCGGGGGCATCCAGCCGTTGGGTCGCGTTCATGCATATGCAGCACACTAATCCATCGCATGTGATTGGGCCTAAGTTACTTAACAACCAGCGGATTAACCTTAGGAAGATTTCCTTTGGCTTGAGGGGAAGCCTGTTCTTTTCTCCCTGAACAGGGAACTCAAGCCTTATGTAAGAGACCAGAGGGCCTGACCACAGTCCTTAGGTATGGGATGCATGGCATTGACTTGTGTTGCATGGCTTTTTTTTTTTTTTTTTTTTAAGGGTACGTCATTTGTAGGGATTTTGGACTTTTTAATCTTTTCCTCCCAGGCAAGATTGGTCAGCTGCAGGCTCTATTAAGGAAATTCAGTATGGCATCTTCTCTTGCCCCCAGATCAGTTATTTATATTTATAGGTTTATGTATAGATTTGTGTATATACATGCATATATACAATATATACATTTACATATATATATGCATGCACAGATGTACAACCTGTCTACGTTTAGCCCTTATCTGGGGCAAAACTACAGCAGTTGCTCTATCACCTGGTGACCCCTCCCCAGCAGAAAAGGAGAATTGGGAAAAGGAGAGGAGACTCATGGGCTGAGATGAAAACAGATTTAATGAAAAACCAAAACTAATACCAATATAAGGTATACAAAGTTATACTCAGCCCAGCAAATGAATGATGGTCATAATAAATGAGAGAGCAGTCCTCGGGAGAAGGAGGAGAAGGAAGAGGAGCCCAAGCAGGTGACCCTCCATCCTCAGCAAGCTTCCCCCTCTATACTGAGCGTGACAGGGTACATCTGTGAGCCAGCTCGGGGTAGCTGCCCTGTCTGACTCGAGACTGCTAACAGCCTGCCGACCATGGCTGGCCTGCGATTCAGTCCCAGCAAAACCAGGACACAATCCATTCATATAAATAGATCCATCAATATAAAAGAGTCTCAGGAGTTCATGCAGTCCTGTGCCCCAAGACTGGACCACTTTGGTTTGTCAAGCTGTTCCTGATGGGTATTTTGTGTAGCCTGTGGTCTCATGGTGCCACATCCTCAGGCAGCCTATTTCCATGTCCCACTAGCTCTCACTGTTGAGGCTTTTCCTAGCACCAACCCTGAATCTCTCCTGATCAGTCCCTGATTTCTGGAGTTATCCATCATCAATAAGGAGGACTCTGTAGTCTGTAGCAGCAGGCCTTCTGGTTTCCAGCTGATAAAGCCAGCAGGAGTTTGCATCTTATCCTCAGAAGAGACACTGGTTTTGGTAGGAATGCCACCCTCATTCCCCCTCTCCTTTCAGAAAGCCCTGACCCTGCCCGCTTGCTTGCTGACAGCAGCCACTCAGAAGTCCAGTGCAGCAGCACCAGCTTTGCTTCCAAGCAGTGGATGTTTCTTTTCCTTCACCCTCTCCTTGATGATACTAAGAAGCGATTGGAATTTTCTCCTGTTTTAGCTTGCTGAACCGGCAGTGGCAGCTGCTGCTGTGCCTGAGTCTGGGGGCTGGAGGTATGGGAGGGAAGATAATGGCAGCAGCTCACCCTTAGGTCGATTTTTAGCCATATCCCGTAGTCACACCCACAGACATCTGCTCAGGTCTCATCTGAGCAAGGTGTTAACTGCTGGCGCACTGGTGGTGGAGCGAAACATGGGTATAAGCAGTGACTTGCAGCAGTACTGTCTGCCCAAGGTAGATGGGCTTGTTTTGACAGCAAGGGCCTTGAGAGATGTTGGTGCACATACATGGACTTCTTGTCCCCACTGCTTCCACGCCCTGCTTTCTGCTTATGTTCTCAGATGCTTTCTTAGCTGTGGCTTTTGCCCATTTTTTGCATGTTCCCTCTTGCTCACGTAGCGGCTTCCCTGCTTTGCCTCCTTTGCCTCCAAACAAGGACAGGAACTAACTTCATGCAGCTTGGCTGAACCTGCAAACAAAACAACCGTCTGAACGCCCACTTTTTTTTGGTGGTCAAGGCAGTAAGCCACTTTGGAAGAGCATTTTCTTGCTTACCTCTCTGGGGATCAATACTTGTTTTTTTAAAATCTGCTTTTGATAATTACTGAAAGTGATCAAATCACCCATGACTATTTGCAAGCGATCCTGTATGTTTAGAGAAGTAACTTCTGGCAGAACAGACCTTTTGGTATCCTTGTGCATTAAAAAAGGTGACTTGCTCTTCCCACAAACAGCACCAACCTTTCTATTTCCCCAGCTTTAGCTGGAAGGATGAAGTCAAGCTAGGAAAAATAGTCCTGCATTCATCTGGCTAATGTGAGAGAGCCTGCTTTCATAGAGGCATGTTTTGAAAAGGCTTAAGTTACTCTTATGTTGTCCTCAAAAAACAAGATTTGTTTTCATAGCTGAGGACAGAATAAATGGATTTCTTTAAATGACAGGATTTTTAGTAAAAACGTGGGGAGTGGAGTAGTAATAAAATTGTCTGCAGCTGAGATAACATTTGATTTTATTTACTTATCTGATTTATTTTATTTTTTTTTACTAGTTGAGAGCTAGCACAAGGCATTGTCATTGCATGAGCACAGCAGAGGTGAGATGCTAATTGCTGTTCTCCAAGAAAGGGACAAGAGCTGGAGAAGCTCCACTGTGCTGATGACCTCCTCATCTTTATTAGCAGCCTGTAATCTACTTTGCTCACTCCTCTTGGTGACATGGTTTTCTTCCTTCTTACCGTGTTACCAGATCATCCATCCATCTGTCTTTGAAGTCCATAGATGTGGTAACAGAAGCAAAAGTCACGGGACCAGGAGTCTGCCTCAGCCTTTCCAAATTACTTCTCAGTTCCTGGGCACCTCACTGAATACCCCCAGAGACATGCCTGCAGAAATATAGATATTTTTCTCCTCATGACAGGGTTAATCATGGCTTCAGTCATACAGCACAGTGGTAGTTAATTGTGAAGCTATGCTGAAAGTGATGTCCTTGGCAGCATTAAGTTTTTCTTGTTGAACTCTTTGGCATGGCAGTGGCTTTTAACAACTCATGATCCTACTTCCTTAATTTATAAATATTAAATTAGAAGAATTAAATGTCTTTTGATTTTAGTCTTTAAGCTAATGAAAGTGAAGTAAATCATGGTTATGGATCAACTGCTATGTAAACTTGCTGCTGTAAAATACCCTGCCAAGTAGAATACTATAACAAAGTAAATCCTATAAGCCCAAAGCTTAATTACTGATTTGATTTAGGCATGTATACAAATGCTAAGGAAATACTATAAATTTGAGTTCTAGTGTAGGTTGTAATTCAAGTTGTAAAATAGCTTCCACTGTGAGCCTCAGGTTGGACACCCTTGAACTAAGTAATTTTTTTTCTTTTCTTTTTTTCTTCCCTGTTTTGGCTGGCTCACTCTCCATAGAGATTGCTTTGTTTGTGCTCTGTGGTTTTGTTTGGGCCTTGGAAATCAGGAGGTTGATGGGAGGAATTAGTCCTCTTCATCTGATTAAATTCTATCCTTTTTTTTGTAGCAGACTATAGCAAACATTTTAAACTAGAGGAGAAATTAGCATTAAGGAAATTTTGATGGCTCTTGAGATGTGGAAATATTTCTGTATTCATAGAGCAGTCCTTCAGTGGAAGAGTGCCCTGAGAAACTGCCTTCAACAGAATTTCACAGTATTTTCTTAAAACCAGGAGTATAAGTAGTGTCACAGACCCTGTTGGTTAGAACTGTGGCAATTCTGACAAATTCACATTTATAAGGAGACATAGCATGGTTGATAAACATGGTCAAAATTTGGGCACAAAAAAGCCTCCTTTGAGGCCTGAAACAGGAGGAGTGAACTTCAAGCTAAATGCAAGTTGAGTTGTTTATCAAAATACATTTCTAAGAAGTGAGGTTTTTTGGTTTTAGGGTATTTTTTGGGATGGGGGGTGGGTTTGTTTTTGTGGCTTTTAATACTTTTTTTTCAATTGCATGGCCTCTCTTTGAATACCACAGCTGCATTTTAACTACTTTAGAGAACTTTTTACTAACCTGTAGCATCACCTCAGGGTTTTCCTTTCCAGCTTAGCAAGTGGCTGGGAACTTGCAGGGCCTGAGCCATTGGACACGATGCAGTCAAGTGAAAGAGCTGAGTTTGCTGCAACAGTTATTCAGGTCAGGCCTTTTCCAGACTGGCATTTCTGCCCTAACTGGGACAGGATTACACTCTTGGAGTATTCGCTGTCCAGGATAGATTGGGTGCACAAGCTTTCCTGAATGAGGACATCAGCTTGTAAGCTGTTTGGGCTAAGCGGTTTGCCTGTGTGGGTGGTTGAACGGTATCTAACACAATACCACTTTGGTCATGATTTGAGGCCACCGAGTGGTACTGCAGTGTAAATAAGAAATAAATTGTCGCTGAGCCGCACTCCCACGCTGAGCCTCTGTAAATCCATTCAGTCCCAACAGGCTGTTGTTCCAGCTTTAATTAGTGTTCTGCATGAGCGTCCCCCAGTACCCAGACCATGCCAGTAGCTGGTGGAGAGGCTGCAGCCTTATCTCTTCCCACCTTCTTTTCAGAATTAGCTCTCTGGTTCCCACATGCTCCTAACTGAAGTGTTCCCATTGAGTTCCTATTCCATTTGGTCCCAGTGCACTCCCTACCCCATGCATCACAGAATTATTGAGGCTGGAATAGACCTCCAAGATCATCACTCTATGCCTGCCCCGAGTTCCTCTCATCTGCCTGGAGGTGCAGCTCCTTAGGGAAGGGTTTCAGCTTCCTGTGCTTCACGCCAAGTCCAGGTCCTCGGACGTGGCTGGTGGGGAAGGTGTGTGGGCTGCAGGCTTCCTTCCCCACTGCCTGGATGACACTGTCCCTGTCTGGTTTCAGCTGTTTCCTCTTGGGAGCTGGTGACATCATGTATATTTTTAGTGATGCAGAAAAACTGCCTGGCAAATACAGCCTCATTCATTTATTCCTATGGACAGCTTGTACCTTGAAAATAACCTGCAGAACATCTGTGTGCAGGAGTATGTTTACTCATGCTATAGACACCAGCTATGAAGTTTCTCCCATCTGTGCCTTTGTCTAGGCAGCTTAATTAAATTTCTAGTTTGCTGCAGCCGTACCCGTGCACGTGGGAGTCTGTCAGTTCTGCCAGTAGACCCAGGGCAGGCTCTAGCTCAACCTCTGCTCCTTTTCCTAGCATGTTTTTGAGGTTTAGGATCCTCTTTGATCTTCAGTTCGCCTAGGAAAGAGTAAACTGTGTAAACCTGAAGGTAGTTGGTTGTTCTAGTCAACAAAAAAAACCTCTCAGCCTTTTTTTTTTTTTTTAAGGTAGCTATATTTTTGCCATAACTTTCTTCTTTGCTCTGCTTTAACTGTTGGTGTTTGGACATACTAATATCAAACAGATAATCTGGGAGGTATAAAATAGTTATTTACTGCACATGTAACTTCCTCATTCTCCACAACATTTTGCTATAAGTCTTTTAAAATACAGGAAGCATAATAGTTTAAGAGAAATAGGGTAAAGCATGTTGTTGGTATGAAACCTAGCTTCAGAAAGTCGGGAGGAGGAGTGTGGGGAGGAGTTGCACTTGGACTTCACGTTTGTGTGTGACGTAAGGTCAGGTATGCACTTGTGCTGGATGGTGCTTTGGTGACCTTTGTCATTCTGTTGAATGACTAATCAAATAGATAGTTAAATGCCTTCCAGTCCAAGTTGTTAGTTCTCCTTTCCCAACAAAGAGAAGAATAACACAATTTTAGCCCACTGTGCTGCTCCCTACTGTGCTATAGTGTTGGCCTCGCAGAGGGCTTTATTTGAAACTTGCTGTAGGGAGAGGATAATTGGACTGTTGCTCTTTTTTTTTTTACTGTTCTGTTAAATTCATGATGCACTTCCCTCTAACTGATGCTCATTATATGTAATCTTGTAAACTGCCCTGCTAAGGCTGCATGATTATCTCCAATTGTACCTTAGTAATATTCTAATGAATCAGAGGCGCACAAAAGCACCAGGCAGAGGGTGAGTTTAGGACCTAATTAATGATGTCCTGGATGTCTGCTGCTCTGAGAGGAGGTGGGGAGGAGTGTGACAAGTCCTTGGTGTTTGATGTGTGGTGCAGCTTCTTTAAATAGCTGTAACGCAGCTGAGTGAGGAAGGAGGATGAGGACGTTTTCCTACTGAAGGGTCAGCTACACCAAAGTGCTTGGTGGTCCTCCATCACACCATCAAATGAGTCATGACCCAGGGATTTGAGGATCTTTTACTTTGGAGGAGCTCCTCAAGGGTCCCACTTTGCCATGCAAAAATTGTTGTTTAAGAAGAGAGTTTAAACCTGAAGCAGACATCGGGTGGGTTGCAGGGTGGAGGGAGAGGGTCCTTTCGGATGGAGGGTGCTGGGTGGCCCCGGGCTGTTCCTCATTTCTGGAACCTTCTTCCTTGGATTTTCAGAATTTTAAAATAATTTGGCATAGTATAAGCCATCAGTTGAGAAGTGTGGGAGGAGTTGGCCTGCGTTAAAGGCAGTCTTTTCTCACCACCCCTGAAACAAGGAGCCTTTAGAGGATCTAGTGACTTTTAATTTTGGAAACAAGAACACCTTAGGTTTGAAAGTACACCAGCAGCTCCAGCTCTGAGCTGGGCAAGGTGCAGAAGTGACAGTGCTGAAGCAGTGGAGTTTTGTCCTGAAGGGACAAAATGTCTCTACAGAGAAGGAATTCAGAAATGTATTTCATTTTGCTTTGCTTTCAGGCTTATAGATAAAGATCTGCATTTCCCCAACATCAGCAAATCTCAGATTTGCAGTCTCTTGAAGACATCCAAATGATGCTGTTAATGTTTTTTCAACAGATTTTTCTTTAATAAAATAGCTACTTTTTCTAGAGACTGTCTTAACCTTCTCTTTCCCTTTTGCTGTACAGAAGAGCAGTGAAAGAACTAAGAATAATCCTTCCTGTAACCTCTTTCTGCCTTTCCAAATTTAACATGGAAAGCATTTAATACTCAGAAACTGAAAGTTAAAATGCGTGTAGTTCTTGAACAAATCACACCGCCCTTTCAGGAATAGAAGAATTTTTAATTTTTTTTTTTTAAATGTATGGGAGTAAGTGTGAAAAATTAACAAAGGTGGAGGGATCTCGTCTCATGTGAAGCAGTAGTAAACAGTAGCCTTTTTGAATAGGCACTCCCGTTTTTTTTTTTGTTGTGTTTTTTTTTGTTTGGTTGTTTTTTTTCCTTTGTTTTTGTTTTTTTTCTTTTTTCATCCTGCCTGCTGAATTGCAGCATGACTTCTTATGAAGACTGGGAAGCCGTGCCTGCTGTTAGGCTGCTCATGTCTGCTTTGTTCCAGTCATGTCAAGGCACTTCCTCAAAGTTAAAGGAATTCCTCCCACTTCCAGGGGCCACCACAGCCCACTGCCTTCAAAACCTGGGTGCAACCAGCCAAGACAAGCTTCTGGACCTGGAGACAGCTAGTGGTGGCATCGCACCTTGCAGAGAGATGGGACCTGTGTCCTGCTCTCCTTCCCTCCACCTTCGTCCCCTCTGCTCCTCTCCACCAAGGAGAGGGATGCTCGCTTATCCTGCCTAGACCCCAGCATCTGCTCCAAAAGGTCACAGATCTCTAATAGGTTTCATGCTGTTTTCTGCCTGCCCTGGGATGTCCCACAAGGCCATATTCATCAATCGGCCATATTTAGACCGCATGAATTGAACCGCAGGATGCTGGCAGTCCAGGCTTGGCTGCTCGCTGGAGGAAAGGGAAGTCAGACTCCACTTCCTTGGTTTTCCCTCAGCACCCATGGTCTTGTTGCCTTGCTATTGTGGTGCTGGCCGCTCTCCTCTGGATCTGGCAAGGCACCGAATGTGCCTGGTGCTTCTGCTGGAAGCATTGGCTCCTGTTTCCTGGACTCAAATGGCTGTTCAGTACAGAGGGACTGCAAATACTTGTGTAAGGCATCAGTCCTGGTAATACGTAGCTATTCCTTAATATGTGATCTGTCTGTAGCAGCTTTTACCTGGGAACATTATGGTGATTTTAAAAATAAACATTAATGAATTAACACCTGACAGCACAGCTATAAAGTTAGTATATTTATGGAATTAAAAAAAAAAACAGAACAGAGGATACTGAAGTACATGTTCAAAATTGCACAGGAAGTCTATGGCTGGAGTGGAAATGTGTCATCTCCTTCCAGACATCTCTCCTTGACATGCCTTCTTCCGTCTCACTATTTCATGGTGACAAACACCTCAGATTTGTATGTTGATGTGTCTCCTTCCGTGTGCCTCAGGTTGCTTTAAGATAGTTATCCCCTTGTGAACTTTTCTTCCCTGAATGGTTTTGAAGCTTCTGAACTGGACAACTAGAGTTGGGGGAATCAATGTCTGGAGTTTATCCTGGGAATCAACTCTCTCTTGGATCCTGGCAGTGTTCCCTTGTCCGCTTTGCCTTACAACTCCAAACCCATTGTCAGTGGATGGACCTTTCTGATGCTTCCGTGTTCTCTTGTAAACAGAAGATTGGAGTTACCTACTGGGTTTAAGAGGAAGAAGAGATGGTGGGTGTTTTTATATTTCAGAGCAAAGATAAGATGCAAGTGCATGCTCTTTATCTACTGGAAGCTAAGGCTGTTTCCTCCGAGGAAGTCGAAGGTGGTACAAGAAAACTGTTTCTTGATTTCTGTAGTAGCAGGTTTTGCAGGGTGTGGCTTGAAAAGAGTAGAAAGAAACATTTGCAAACTGAGAAGATGTAGGGAAGTGGTCGTAAGGGTAGAAATACAGATGTTGTTTGGGTCAGACTGTCACTGCATGCATGAATTGAAGGAAAAATGGAAGCAACGCTAACATCTAAATGCATATAGAAGTTTCTCCACAGATAATTTGTATGTGCAGAGGTCCTCTAGCACAGTGGCTGGTTTGAGAAGCAGTTTGGCTGAGAGCTTTTGGCTTGCTAAAGGGTTTTGCAAATTAATATGTACTTGTTTCTTAAGTTTTAAAATTTGTAATTGTACCTTTTCAGGGGCCTTAACTATCTCAGTTTTGTAGATTTGGAAAGCACCTTGCACGTTTCAGATATTGCAGCAGACAGACAATACTGAAATTTGTTTTTTTCTCTGTCTTTCAATATCAGGCCATTTTCTTTACACCACCAAATTTAAGGTACCTATATGTGAATGTTGACCTTTTACTCACGGCCAGAGTGGTGGGTAGGACAAGTAGAGCCCTGTCCTGGAGGTTCCTGTGTCTAGCTGTGGTGGAGAGAAGCATCATTAACTCTCATTAACGGCATCTTAAATGGATAAACCTTCTTTAAATCTAGCTTTGAGGAACCAAATTATCTTAATCTTGTATTGGCAATAAGTCACTGATGCTGTTGAGTAACTTTTTTTTCCATTAGAATGAAATTTGGTGCTCTGAAGGGGAGACTCTGCTTTGTAGAGAGCACGTAGGCAGGTTGTGGTGGTACCTGGGATAATTTCTTGTGTGGACACTTGTTTCCTGGGCTTCTCTGCTATAATGACCTGCCATCACGTGTTAGCTTTCTAGTAGTGGCTAGGCAGGGTCCTTTGTGAGGGCTGATGTTGCTGGAAGCAGTCCCTTTCTCTTTTTCTTCATTCTCGTTGCTTTTTCTTTGGCTTCCAGCTCTCTGGAGTGGGTGCCACCTCTTTATGTCATCATACATCCAGAAAACAGATTTCTTTTTCTGAGTTGGGGTGTTTAAAGCCAGCAGAGATGTTAGGAGAGAAGTTCTGTTGGTTTCCCCCTCCTCCCTGCTTGATTTTTGATTGCTCCTCACTCTTGCCTGGGCTGTAGCCATGTGAGTATCACATGTGATCCAGTATCAGATAATCTTGATTGAAGAAAGAAGGGCTTTGCTCATCATTCATGGGGTGATTCTAGCTGGGGGAAATGAAATCCTAACAATACTTGAATTTATTAGCTATTCTTGCTTGAGATCCTGTTTTCTGAGATGAATGGAACCGTCACTGCTGGGAGTGCTGAAGATCTGATGTGGAGGAAGAGATAAAAGATAAGGCTGTACCTGTACCTACATGCCCTATCTTCAGCTCCTTTGCCATTGACCCATCCACTAGTAAAATTACTCTCTCTTGTTTGTTTGCAGTTGTTGCCTCCTATCTCCCCAGGCTCTGCCAAAGCCATAGCCTGCATGGTTCCCCAGGGCAGCTGCGCTAAGCCAGACATGCAGACCTCCATCCTGGTTCCTCACTGGAGCTTATCTATTCTCTCTGCTGTGTTTCTGACCTGCTCTCTCTCAGGTCTCTTCCATAGGGCAGCCTAGAGAAACGTTGCCCGAAGGCCTCCTTTTAAAGTGAATTTCCTTGGAGAAATCAGACTTGGGTATATCACGTATCTTCTAGCTTGTTTGCTTGGAACATACTGGCACAGACGTGCCTGTGCTTTGAATGATTTCTATCTCGAGGCAGAGCTAAAACTTGTCATTAGTAAGCGTAAGCGTCTACTTACCGTTGTGTGTGTGACACATTCATAGGAGTCATAACAATAAAACAAATGAACTTGAAATGAAATGCCTGCAATGAACATGAACGTGAACATGAAGACTGGAAGACTGAAGTGATCAACTTTGAATTCACACTAGTAGGCTTTCCTGATAATTTTCAATTGTTTTACTGAAGCTAAGGATGATTCTTGAAGATTTTCATGTAGAAGTCAACTAGACTGTTTGCTTTTTTCTTGCTTGCTGCTTCTTGTTGAATTTCACCCACTGATTTCAATGCTACCTATAAATGCAAGTGGGAAACAGTATAATTAGGTAGATTAAATCTCTCTTAGCTACAGGCTTATTAACATTATGGAGAAATGTTGATTTTTTTTTTTCCCTTTTGCTTTGGAATAGAGTCTCCTGGAATTCTTAAACTAATGAGCAGACTAAATGGAAGCTGTGCATTATCCATTTTTAAATGTGTACAGAAGATGGCTTGTAAGCTACTGAAGCATTAGTAAAAAGTGAAAATAAAAAAGCAGAGTCATCAAAATCTATTAAAATAAAATCAAGCACTTGCTAATTTTGCTTAAATGGCTAAGTTACTTGCAAGTTAACTTGCATTTGCTTGTTTTCTCTGCCCCAGCCATTCAGGTGCATATTGAGGAACCCTTGTTCTCTGCTCCCTGCAGAAACTTAGATGTTACAGCTCCTCCGTTTTCATTTTTCAGATCCTGGATAATTTTCCCTCTTATCCCCTTAGCTTTGCTTCTTTCTTGGCTGCACTTAAGGTTTGTGGCAAAAATCAGAAAAGGAAGCCCCTGTAGCTTTGCACTGGTGGAAGGTACAAGCTCCTTCCCTTCTTTCTCCAGTACTGGGCATCTTTCCTGTTTCCAGTTTTGAATTCTTGTGTTTATTTGAACTCAAGCCCAGCTTTTGGGGTTTTCTTGATGTTTCAGGTGGAAGTTCATTGGAGGCCTTGGGCCTGGTTTTGTTTGTTTATTTTCTTTCCAGGCATCTCTGATAGAGATGTGCTGCGGCTAGTTGAGGAGTAAAAGTAGCAGAATTCCTTGTACTTATTTTTGACTAAAATATCCTCTCAGGCCCTGATCTAGGTAGAGTAAGACCTTTGAGACAGACCTGTGTGTCTGTGGGGGTCCAGTTGCCCTCCATCAGGCTCTGTGTAGCTGCAGTGGACGCCCCCATTGGTGACTTTGGGAGGACCAGACACCCACCAGCTTTCCTTTAGAAAGAACTGGTTGTAGGAGCCTGCTTCCCTGCCATAGGCAGTCAGGCAGAGGTGAGTGCTGATGGAAAAAATATGGTTTGGGGCATACATGTGTGTCTGTGCGTGTGTTTTTTCACTTTCAGTGATAGTGGAGCAGCATTTGTTGGGGTGTTTGCCAGAGGTGGTGGCAGAGGTGGGTCTGCCAGGGGTCACACAGGGCTGTGTTGGTGGCTGCCCCTGACCCCACCTCCTGGGCCAGTGGGTGGGGTGGGATTCTGATTTTCATCAGGGTCTTGTCACCCAGAGTAGATGATGCAAGTGGTGCAGTGGTGGTTGGTACTTAGGTTCAGAGCATCATGCTGTAGTCAGACCGTAATTCAGCCTTGTGTTTGATGGGGCTACCCCAGACCTGGCATCAAATACACATCTGTGCTTGTTCATGTCTTCAAAAATGGCCTGTAATTGACAGCACATTGTGCCAAATCCTGTCTTGTATGTGCAGCTTCTGGTGATTCCTTAGTTCAGTGAAATTGCTTTAAGTGTTAAGCATTACTCTGGCTCGTGTTTGAAAGACAAGCCCTTGGACTTGTTATGAATTCTACTTTGACAGTAGTTGCAATAGCTGTGCATTGACTAATTGAGCAATCAGTTCCAGCATGCTGTATTGATATTTTCAGTGCAGACACATGATTATAATAAACTGTAATGCTCTTTCAGTAATTAGACAAGTGGCTGTAAATTTAAAAGGCAAAGTTTAAAAGCATTGCAACTTTTGGAAATCTGATTTTATTGCAATTAAAAAAATAATTACTTTGTTCTAGCTCTCCTCAGAGTACTCTAATTTGGGACAGGCACAGCTCGTGTACATAGACCCCTCCCCAGCATCTCAGAAATCCAGTCCTGCTGGTGATACAGAATTCAGACTGGTGGAATGGATTTTGGTTTTTTTTCCTGATTTGGAAAGAAGGGAGTATAGAAGTAGTAGGGCAGCATCACAGCAGATTTAATTTTGCTTTCAGTGGATGACACTTAATTGGGAAGATTGCTTAATTCTAGGAACTGCTGTTCTGCACCACCATACCACATAATGTATTTAGGTCATGGCTGTAGCATTTGGTCAGAGTACCTGATTGTGTTTAGCATGACTGTTTTCCAGATTCCAGTGTTGATTTGTGTAAATGGTAGGTAGCTTCTGAGGCAGCTTTGCTCAAACTTTACTTGGTAGATAGGTCTGCATATATACTGGGAAAGTGTGACTGAGCAAATACTTTGAAAAAAGTAGAAGGCTTCTACTTTTTAAAAAATTTATTTCCAGTACCCCTCTCCACTCCTTTCAGTAAGGTTGGAAGCGGTGGAAAGGAATGGTAAGAGATTAAATTTGGCTACAGCTTTAGCGTGATGTGTATCTATCTGTGTTTGTAGTATTACAAATTTTTAAGTTTTAGGTTCTGACTGGGATTAAGCAGTGTTGTCACTTGTGAATCCCTAAACCAGGAACTGCTCCCCCTTACTGGAGGTTTCTGAGTTCTTCCCCACCTGGCTCTGTCTCTGAGCTGCAGCAGCTGAGGTGACTGGTCATTATGCAAAGACTGACCCGACAGGACGTGGTGTGCTGGCTCCAGCTGTGCTGCAGTCCAGATGTGGCTGGGTGCATCCCTCACAGTCAGCTGTGTTTGCTCTTGAAGACACCAGAGTATGGGCAGATACGTGGGATCTTTCACGACTACCTCTTTGGAAAACACTCAGCCAAGGGTGGAAACTTTGGGTGTGTAGGGTGCTCCTAAGCTGAGGATGAATGATTGCTGGAGCAGGTTTTTTTGGTTTGCCAGGGGCTGAGACTTCAGTTGAGCTGTTTAGAGACTCTCATTTTTGTATCTATGTTTAGGGGAGATGAGCTGATGGGCCAGGAGATGTTCAGACTGCTGTAGTCATTGGGAGGGCTGACCTCCGTTGCCTGCTTCTTTGATGTTGTGCATCTGCCCTCAGGAAGATGGGACCCCATCCAGGCTAACACCACATCCCTGCTGCCTCACCCCTCCATGTGAGTGTGGCTGCCAGCATGCTTGCAGGGCCAGAGGGATGGTCTTCCCCCCCATGCTGGGGGGGGTTGTCTGAGGTTGAGGTGCCAACCACCCCCTTCATCTTTCTCCTTTGCAACCTGGGAAGCGGTGCAGTTAGAGAGGTTTCATGGGTGGTGATGCTGGGATAAGCTGCATGGCTATAAGCCATTACAAAATATATTAGTCGTCTTCCGCAGCTGAATTTTGGTCCTCACTTCTTTGCAGTATGAGGCAATACTAAGTTGTCCTATTTGTTCCAGTTTGCTGAATGATTTACAATGAAAAGTTTGGCCTTTCCAACTAACAATTTTTGTATTACATCAGTGGCAATTGGGCTCCAGAGTAGTGACTTGTGGTCTGCAGGATTAGCTGGTGTTGGATGGTGAATTGAGTAATAATCTTGTGAAGTGTCATGAGAAAAGAGGTTTCTTTTTCCCCCAAGTGCAGTTGTTTTTAGAAATACTGAAATAAAAAGAGTCTGCAGTGCATATCCTACCTGGTTACAGAAGATGTATGTGTGTTGGGGACTAAAATCGTAGAATCATAGAATCATAGAACAGTTTAGGTAGAAAAGACCTTTAAGATCGAGTCCACCACTAAACCATGCCCCTAAGCACCACATCTACACATCTTTTGAATACCTCCAGGGGTGCAGTGCTGCACTTAAGGTGATCTGTTCCATAACCTTCCCTGGCACTGAGGTCAGACTGACAGGCCTGTAGTTCCCTGCATCCTCCTTCCAGCCCTTCCTGTAGATGGATGGGCATCACATTTGTTAACTTGCAGTCAAGTGGGACCTCCCTGCTTAGCTAGGACAGCTGATAAGTGATGAAAAGTGGCTTACTGAGCACTTCTGCCAGCTCTCTCAGTGCCCTTGAGAGGATCCCACCTGGCCCCATAGACTTGTGTGTGTCTAAGTGGTGTAGCAAATTGCTAACCATTTCCCCTTGGAGGATATGGGCTTCATTCTGTTCCTTGGTCTTATTATTAAAGACTGAGGCAAAGAAGGCATTAAGTGTCTCAGCCAAAATTTTCCTCATCCTTTCTCACTGTGATTCCTCCTGTGTCCACAAAAGGATGGAGATTCTACTTAGCCTTCCTTCTGTTGCTAATGTATTCATAGAAACAATTTTTTTTTTCTTTTATGATAGTAGCCAGACTTAAGTTCTAGTTTTCTTCCTGCATAACCTCATGACAGCCTTGTAGTCTGTCTAGGTTGCCTGCCCCTTCTTCCAAAGATCAGAAACTCTCCTTTTTTTCCTGGGCTCCAGCCAAAGCTCACTGTTCAGCCAGGCTGATCTTTTTCCCTGCTGGCTCTTCTCTTGGCACATGGGGACAGCCTGGTCCTGCACCTTTAAGATTTCCTTCTTGAAGAATGTCCAGCCTTCCTGGAGTCCTTTGCCCTTCAGGACTGCCTCCCAAGGGACTCTGTCAGCCAGTCTCCTAAACAGGCCAAAGTCTGCCCTCTGGAAGGCAGCAGTTCTGGTAACCCCTCTCCTTCTCTGAGAATTAAAAACTCTACCATTTTGTGATTGCTATGCCCAAGACTGCCTCAAACCTTCACATGACCCAAAGTTCTTCTCTACTCACAAACAACAGGTCCAGCGGATTGCCTTCCCTAGTTGGCTCTCTCACCAGCTGTGTCAGGAAGTTAGCACCCCCCCATCCAGGATCTTCCTGCACCATNAGGCCAAAGTCTGCCCTCTGGAAGGCAGCAGTTCTGGTAACCCCTCTCCTTCTCTGAGAATTAAAAACTCTACCATTTTGTGATTGCTATGCCCAAGACTGCCTCAAACCTTCACATGACCCAAAGTTCTTCTCTACTCACAAACAACAGGTCCAGCGGATTGCCTTCCCTAGTTGGCTCTCTCACCAGCTGTGTCAGGAAGTTAGCACCCCCCCATCCAGGATCTTCCTGCACCATTTCCTCTCTGCTGTATTCTATTTCCAGCAGACATCTGGGAAGTTAACTTTCCCTACAACAAGGGCTGGTGATAGTGAAACTTCTCCCAGCTGCTTATAGAATATTTTACCTGTCTCTAATCCTGGTTGAGTGGTCTGAAACAGACTCCCACCATTGTATCTGCCTTGTTGGCCTTCACCCTGATTCTTACCCAAGAGACTCAACCCTATCGTCACCATCATTAAGCTCTAGACAGTCAAAGGACTCCCTAACGTATAGAGCTACCCCATCACCTCTCCTTCCTTGCCTATCCCTTTTGAAGAGTTTACAGCTGTCCCATGCAGCACTCCAGGTGGTGCAAGCCGTCCCCCCATGTTTCCATGATGGCAATTATGTCATAGTTTTCCTGCTGCACAGTGGCTACCAGCTCCTCATGTTTGTTGCTGCTGCTGCATGCATTCATGTAGATATGCTTCAGTTGGACTATTAATCCTGCCACCTTTTTGCAAGGAGAAGCTCTAATTCCTGTGTGATGATTCTCAGCGACTTCCATGATTTCTAACACATAAATAACCTTTGTGTCTTTGGTACTGCATGGATCTCCGTTCCCTAACTCCGAGACGATAGACTGAAGGACCTCGCTAGGACACCATCCCTCAAACATTGATTTGCTGCCCCCAAGGTTATCTCTAGCAAGCCCGATTTTATCCCATTTCCCCTTCAAATCTAGTTTAAAGCTCTTTCAATAAGCCCTGCTAACTCCTGTGCAAAGATGCTTTTCCTCCTTTGAGACAGGTGTAGCCTGTCTGCCGCCAGCAGGTCTGATGTCATGTAGACTGACCCATGATCAAAAAAACCATATTCTGCCAGTGACACCAGGTGCAGGGCCAGATATTTATTGGCCTGCTGTCTCCTCCTGTAGAAAGAAATCTCACAAATCCTTTTGCAGCAGAATAACTTTTGCTTATTATATTTCTACCCGGAGCTCACAGCAGGGCAGGTGGGGACTGGCTGCAATGGCAGCAGCACTGTGGGCTTGCTTTAAAAGTCCTCCTGAGGAACTTTTTCCTTTCCTTTNGGCACTGAGGTCAGACTGACAGGCCTGTAGTTCCCTGCATCCTCCTTCCAGCCCTTCCTGTAGATGGATGGGCATCACATTTGTTAACTTGCAGTCAAGTGGGACCTCCCTGCTTAGCTAGGACAGCTGATAAGTGATGAAAAGTGGCTTACTGAGCACTTCTGCCAGCTCTCTCAGTGCCCTTGAGAGGATCCCACCTGGCCCCATAGACTTGTGTGTGTCTAAGTGGTGTAGCAAATTGCTAACCATTTCCCCTTGGAGGATATGGGCTTCATTCTGTTCCTTGGTCTTATTATTAAAGACTGAGGCAAAGAAGGCATTAAGTGTCTCAGCCAAAATTTTCCTCATCCTTTCTCACTGTGATTCCTCCTGTGTCCACAAAAGGATGGAGATTCTACTTAGCCTTCCTTCTGTTGCTAATGTATTCATAGAAACAATTTTTTTTTTCTTTTATGATAGTAGCCAGACTTAAGTTCTAGTTTTCTTCCTGCATAACCTCATGACAGCCTTGTAGTCTGTCTAGGTTGCCTGCCCCTTCTTCCAAAGATCAGAAACTCTCCTTTTTTTCCTGGGCTCCAGCCAAAGCTCACTGTTCAGCCAGGCTGATCTTTTTCCCTGCTGGCTCTTCTCTTGGCACATGGGGACAGCCTGGTCCTGCACCTTTAAGATTTCCTTCTTGAAGAATGTCCAGCCTTCCTGGAGTCCTTTGCCCTTCAGGACTGCCTCCCAAGGGACTCTGTCAGCCAGTCTCCTAAACAGGCCAAAGTCTGCCCTCTGGAAGGCAGCAGTTCTGGTAACCCCTCTCCTTCTCTGAGAATTAAAAACTCTACCATTTTGTGATTGCTATGCCCAAGACTGCCTCAAACCTTCACATGACCCAAAGTTCTTCTCTACTCACAAACAACAGGTCCAGCGGATTGCCTTCCCTAGTTGGCTCTCTCACCAGCTGTGTCAGGAAGTTAGCACCCCCCCATCCAGGATCTTCCTGCACCATTTCCTCTCTGCTGTATTCTATTTCCAGCAGACATCTGGGAAGTTAACTTTCCCTACAACAAGGGCTGGTGATAGTGAAACTTCTCCCAGCTGCTTATAGAATATTTTACCTGTCTCTAATCCTGGTTGAGTGGTCTGAAACAGACTCCCACCATTGTATCTGCCTTGTTGGCCTTCACCCTGATTCTTACCCAAGAGACTCAACCCTATCGTCACCATCATTAAGCTCTAGACAGTCAAAGGACTCCCTAACGTATAGAGCTACCCCATCACCTCTCCTTCCTTGCCTATCCCTTTTGAAGAGTTTACAGCTGTCCCATGCAGCACTCCAGGTGGTGCAAGCCGTCCCCCCATGTTTCCATGATGGCAATTATGTCATAGTTTTCCTGCTGCACAGTGGCTACCAGCTCCTCATGTTTGTTGCTGCTGCTGCATGCATTCATGTAGATATGCTTCAGTTGGACTATTAATCCTGCCACCTTTTTGCAAGGAGAAGCTCTAATTCCTGTGTGATGATTCTCAGCGACTTCCATGATTTCTAACACATAAATAACCTTTGTGTCTTTGGTACTGCATGGATCTCCGTTCCCTAACTCCGAGACGATAGACCGAAGGACCTCGCTAGGACACCATCCCTCAAACATTGATTTGCTGCCCCCAAGGTTATCTCTAGCAAGCCCGATTTTATCCCATTTCCCCTTCAGATCTAGTTTAAAGCTCTTTCAATAAGCCCTGCTAACTCCTGTGCAAAGATGCTTTTCCTCCTTTGAGACAGGTGTAGCCTGTCTGCCGCCAGCAGGTCTGATGTCATGTAGACTGACCCATGATCAAAAAAACCATATTCTGCCAGTGACACCAGGTGCAGGGCCAGATATTTATTGGCCTGCTGTCTCCTCCTGTAGAAAGAAATCTCACAAATCCTTTTGCAGCAGAATAACTTTTGCTTATTATATTTCTACCCGGAGCTCACAGCAGGGCAGGTGGGGACTGGCTGCAATGGCAGCAGCACTGTGGGCTTGCTTTAAAAGTCCTCCTGAGGAACTTTTTTCCTTTCCTTTTTTTTTTTTTTTTTTTGCCACAAGTTGGTCTGCAAAGGCCCGTAGTGTGTTATTTAAGAGCGGTGAACATGTTTTGACACGTTTTTGTGAGGCACTTGGTGTGTTCTGGAATACTCAGTAAAAAGTAGTAACCGGAGAATGCGCAGTCTCCATTTTCTTGATGAATGCTGTTCTTTTTCATGGATTAACCTGCGAGCTGAGCGTGTTGCATAATGGATTTTCTGTCGTGTGGCCCTTTCACACAATAAACACATTGGTCACAGGCTTTGGGAATGCAGCTTAAATACTACCCAGGTAGCAACTGAGAGGAAATAGTGTTCATTTTGGTCCTTCTTTTACTCGGTAAATAAAGGGCCTGGTGACCTCTGAAGTTGGGGCTTTGTTGTTGGCAGGTCTGGTACAGAAAGCAGTGTTAGTACAGGCTTGGATTTTTGAGTCAGGCTCCCGTGCTGACCAAGCAGAAATAGTTTGAGGTCTGAAAATACTGCCAGAGTATTTGAAAATAGTTTGTGGACACCAAGACGTTTACAGATCACTCACTGGCCAAGTGCCAGTTTCTCAAGGACAAGGTGGTTGGGGGTTTTTTGTTTGTTTGTTTGTTTGATTGTTTTCTTTAGAATCACAGATGTACTTGGCAGGGTATCAGGAAAATAAAAATGCTGGAAAGAGTCTTCTGATGCAAGTCCTTGTTTAAATAAAATACACATAACTTCAGGCTAATTGTGTTTTACGTCTTGCAGACATGCTGGTAAGGTATTTCTTAGTTTGCTCTTACCTATGGGGTCACAGTATAAAACACAATCCCTGTTCTTTTTAAGAATGCCTCCTCTTGTAGTACTCCCTTAGCATATCTGGTGCCCCCGAAGATGCATTCTAGTTCCAGCAGTTGCTGGCTGGTAAATTACGGCTCCCTAGTCCATAATCGGGAGGAGATGAGGCTAACTGGAAGCGGCACTGATGTTTGTAATGGCTAAAGGGAAGAGATACCAACCAGTGTCTCCCTTCAGGTGCAAAAGCCCTAAACCACACAGTTCTAGCCCTTCTTTGTGGTGTGTTGTAGTACTGGAGGAGTGCTGGCAGTTGGACTGGAATTTAATTTAATTTTATATATATATGTATAAATATATATTTAAGAGTTCATTAACTTTTCTTTACTGCTAATGTGTGGGAATTTTTTAAAGGTTGCACATGTGAAATCTTTCATTTTAACCATGTTGAAATAAAACTCATTACACAGCCTGACTTCTCTGTTCGACTGCATTGTTCCACTGGGATGGTATAAATGAAAATAGTTCCCCTTCTCCTTGCCCCTCATTAACATGAAGGTGTCCAAGTGATAGCTTCAGGTCCTCCCCACAGGGTGTGTTTGTTAGCGTCTTGTGGTGCAGCTAGACAAAAGGTGGGACTCTGCTGCGGGGGACAGCCGAATGTGGCAGTGTGTGTGTTGGGCTCCTCCTTGTCCAGCAAGCTGAATCAACAATAGCAAACCCCAAAATGTATTAAATAGGGAAATAAAAGCCACAAAGCCAATTGCTCTCCCTTTTCCCTTCCCCGCCCACCATGTCTTTTGAATTTACAATGTGTTTTTGTACCTTCCAAAACAATTCCCCTCCATTTAGCATACTTGAAATTAAAGATAAAGTGGATTTCTATTTCATACTGCTCCTGGTGCTCTCTGGGAGGCTGATGGGCATTTCGGGATGGTGCCTTGGGCAGCGAGGCCCTAGAACCAGTGTAGCCAAATGCATGTTGCCCATGATTGCTGGATGCAGCCTGCTGAGGGACAGTGACCCCTCACTGCCTGGGGGTGGCCATTGCCTGTTTCTTGGAACCGCTGGTTTCAGCAGTAGACTGAATGCAGCAAGGCTGGTAGGTTGTGCGTGGGCTTGGTCTTCCTTCTCTCGTGACATATGACCTCTGACAAACATCCCCCAGGAGAGTGTAGGCTGCTTACAATAGTGTTGGTGCATGGAGGGAGCAGGGACTAACGTATGGTTTTGATTTTATACCCTCCTCACTCCCTCTCCCCCAAAGTCTGTCTTTTGTGGCACTTCTCTGTGCCGAGTGCTTAAATACTTAAGTATTTGAGGGCATCTCTCCTTCCCTTTCAGAAGGTGCATGCCCAGCACTGAAGTGGTTTCTTAGCAGCTTCTTGGCAGTGAGTGGAGTGAAATGGGCCCAGACTTGTTAGGGTTTGCAGAGGACCTTGCTCACAAGGTGTAAATTGTTCGGTTTGGTCAGAAAGCTCAGATTTGCACTCATCAGAGGTGATGAGTTAAATGTCGATATGAATTAATTTAAAAAGCAAACAAAGAGAAGCAGCCCCGGGCTTTTTTTATCCAGGCTTATTTTGATGTCATTTGGAGAAGCAATTGGGAGACTCTGCCCTTTATCTGCCATCTCTGTCAGCTAAGGAGGCGCCTGCGTTTTTTTGAAGACCCTGTCTCCTTGCACAGGGATCCTGGTAAGTCAGTTTGGGCCACGTTTGGGCTGAGGTAGAAGCAGCATGTGGTGTGTGATGTCTCTCTGAAGTGGTACTGGGGGGTTGTGACAGTGGGGTGGAACATGACGAGCACAGGGCTCGCTCTGGTGACCTGATTTGGCGATCTTCAACCTGATTTAACACCAGCCCTGCTGCAGGGACTTGCTATGGCCACACCACCAAACCAGGCCTGCCTCTCCTTCAGTTGGTGGCCGAGATCCAATGGAGGCTGTTTGGTGATGGAAGGTGTAAAATGAGAAGTCTTCTGTATCTGTAGTCCGTGTCATTTTGTATATACGAGTAAATGTTTTATCATTTTGATCTTAATTCTTCTCCTCATGTTCTTCATCTGGGTTGTTTTTGGTTAGAGATGCCAGAAAGAAATTGTTCTGCATGAAAGAGACCGTTGCAGGGAGTCCAGAGGGACAAATCAGTGTTAAGAGGGGTAGATTTAGTGACTGGTAAAACTGTTAAACTAGGGTGAAGAACTGATTTGAATGGAAGCTGGACACAGCAGATATTAGCTGATGTTTCCAGAGGAAACCAAATGTACTTTGAGCCAACCGTGTCCACATGGGAAGTATGCCTCTATTCTGGTTTCATTCTTTTATTTTAGTTTGGGGTTTTTTTGTGTGTGTCTTTTAGTAGTGTCCCAACTAAATTAGTTAGATATGTTTAAAATCAGAAAAAAAGTACAAGCAATAATAAGGTTAGAAGCCCTTCTCTTTTTGGAGAGGGCTGAGGGTGGGGACTCATAAGAGAAAATGAGTGACAGTGTGTTTAGTGAAGGTCACTAGACCTGGTTATAGGATGGGTTGATGACTTTGAGGATGGCTCTTGAAGAGGATATTTTCCAGGCTGGGGACTCAAGCAGTTTGACTCAAGTGTCGCTGTGAGAAGTAGCATCAAATCTAGGGCAGGAAGCTCTGGGTGGCCATGTACAGAGCAGCAAAGCTTGATGCAGCTGCCAGCTGATGGCTGGAGCATCTGGCAGAGGGGCAGCTCTCGGGAAGTCGTACTTTTCAAAAACTTCTCAATGGCCTGAAGTTGAGGCCTTGTGGAAAAACTCATTGCAGCCTTGCTGCCACTGTTACCAGTGGACCCTAGTTCATTGAGCTTTCCTGTTCAGTATTTGGAAAGGAGAAGGAAGAGTGAAATCTGTAAACTCTGCTTGATGTGTAGACTTGGGGGATCCCAGTTGGCTGAATGGACTGGGATTGCCTTGACTGGGTAATGAAGGGCCAGCTAGGATCTTAAGGTCTGCTAGACCTCTTACCCTCCCTTTCCCCTGCAACATCTCCTTCTTTTGCCAGATTTTTTTCATCAATCGCTCAGTCAAATGTCTCAGTGGCTGTGAACCGAAATGGGCATAATCATCAGGGTGAGCCCTGTGTCAAAGCCCCTGCCGAGGATTGGTGTTATTTTGCAGGTGAAGTGCCAAGAGAGCTGTCCGCCATTGCAGTTCTTTTCCTGTCTTTTCCCATCAGAAAAAGCATCTCCTGCTGATGGATGGGGTGAGGTGAACCACTGGGCAGGGGGCTGGGAGTCATCAGAGATGCTTTCTGACTCTGAGCTGTGTCGTTGACCTGTGGTGATCCTGGGAAAGTTAGGTTGTGGCTTTCTGCCATGGTTTTCCTACCATCTTTTTTTTTTTTTTCCTCCCTTTTCTGTCAGCTTTCCTATTTAGGCAGTGAGCTGTTTGGGAGAAGGAAATGCCTCTGGTAATGTATATCCAGCATCTTTCAAAGTGGGAAAGCTACCATAAAACTAGCAATCAAAGTAAAAAAATCAGTGCATAGAACTCTCTTTTTCCTTACTAGTGGGTAACATCTTTTCACTCTGTCTGTAGAAGTACAGGACTGATAGTAACTGTGCGTCTTCCATACTTCACAGAATGCAGTACTAAGCATAAGTAAATTGTCGTTATTATTTCTTCAATAGATAGCTAGTGAACCTGTGGATATCTAAAGCAGGATAGAGAGTATGTTGTTTTCTAGTTTGCTTTCTAGGCATTTGATGTCAAGAGTTAGACAGAGTGAAACCACAGAACCCTGTCCTGTCTTTGACTTAAACAGTGGGAGTCTTTAATAGCTTCTGGTTGGTTTGGGTTTAGAAATCATCTAACAGGAAGAAAGAACAGTGACGTTGGCCTTTTTTTCTTCTTGTGCATTGGGTGATTTGCCAAGCTTTTGTACTGAGGATGTTTGCTGATTTTTATTCCAGAAGGCACTTCCATGCCAGATAAACATTATCCCTTTTTTACAAATTTATCTCTATCACTGGAGCCTATGATTATTTAGCTTGCAGAATACTGTATCAGTAATAACAGCATTATTTTGGCTGCAAATGCAACTGGGTAGACTTTTTGCTTAAGAACATTATTTATTTGTTTTTAACCGGGGAGGTTTCTTTCACTTTGTGCCATTCTGTCTTTTTGCCTGTCAAAAAAAGCATGTTCTGTTTCCTCCACAAGCATTGCTCCCATCACCTTTCATAGGGTAGGTCTAGTCTTTCTGGGGAGTGGGAAGAAACATCTTGGAGTCCAAGTATTTGTAATGCAAAGCTGGTTGGTCTCCAGCTTACTGAGTGACAAGAAGAGCTGATGGTAAACATGCACTGGAATAATAAGGTATCATTTATTGCACTGGTATGTGCAACCAGATAGCTGAATATTGCTCCATGGCCTGTTGCTTAAGGCCGGGAGGAGTTTAGAGTCAACTAAATGAGAAGCACATTGAAAAGTTAATTTTGGCATGGGGGCATTGTGCAGCACTACTAAGAGGTGGTACTGTGGTGAGTTTTCACTTGATAGCATGTTTAAGTCTAGTGTGCTGCTTCTGCGTATATTGTAGCAACTGAAATGTGAATTAGTAGATTTTTTTTTTTTCAACTTATTTGCCCCTTTTTCCACAATGGTCAGCATAGGATACAGAGAGGTTGGAGAGGTTTTTCAAAGACTTCATTGTGTACAGCGCACAGGATAATCCAAGCTTGCAAGTCGTGAGTCATGCATGCTGCCTGCCTGCCTTCATGTGTGATGTAGCCCCATATTCTGTTTCCATGCCATTTAGCTGGGAAGCAAGCTTCCAGGAAGAGTCTCCCAAAAGGCACATTAATACGCAGGCTGGAATCTGTGTTAGCGGGGGAATTGAATTACTGTGGAATACGTATCCTGGATAATTAGTGGGGGTAGGAGGTAAATGAGCTGATAGGATTTCTTTTGCATTTAATTTGCATAGTTCTTTGATAACATTGAAGCATCTTGGGGAAAAAAAATCCAACGCATAGCACCACTTGCCTTTGAACCTTTCCAAAACAAAAATTTTACAGTAATAATGTGTGCAGAGGAAGAAAGGGGCAAGAAGTAGGTGTATTAACTGACTTGGAGAGTGTGGGTAGGCTTGAAATGTATAATGTTCTGCAGATCTTGGCAGTCTACCAAGGATTCCCCTTGTCCCCTCTGCTTTTCAACATGCATAAAGCCCACTGAGATGAGAAATCAACAGCATATTGCTATCAGACATGACTGGAAATATGCTTAAGTAGTGGGTTCAGTTTAAAATCCAGTTAAATGCTGCAGTGTTGCTGCGTTGATGAGAAGAGCTGTATTTTAAAAGCCTCCATATGTAAATGAACTTTGTCATCCCAATGAGAAGAAACAGGACAAGATTTGGGGTCATCAGGCTCAACTACATTGACTTGCTCATGCCAACAGGGTGTTTAAAAAGAGAATGATGCAGTAGCAGTCTTAAAAATATTCTTATGTTGCTTCCTTGGAAGGATAAACGAGTGCTTTTAAGTGGATAGAGTCATGAAAAGAGGGAAAGAAAGGCGGGGAGGATGCATAAGAGAGGACAAGGGGTTTGGAAGTTTTGGTCAATAAAACCTTAATGTGGTCTAAATGAAGGGAATGTGTTGGTGGGCTCTTTTCTGTGGGGGTGGGAGCCAGCCAGGCTGGGCTGAAAGTGCCGATGTTTTGTTGTGGCCTCCACCCCGAGGCCTGGTAAGGGGCAGACTCTTGCTCCAAGGATGATGCAGCCTTTACTACCTGCTTTACTACCTGCTACTACACAGCGCAGTCTCTGCAGCCTCCTCAGTCCCTTGGTTCTGGAGACAGTCACCTTATTCTTAACAAGATGCATCTAGATTGTTGTCATCTTCATTGTGTATTTCATACCTGTACTTTCTGGCCGGGGACAGTTACCCTGTGATCCCCAACCTCTGATATTTGGTATCTAGCAATATTTTAAGAGACTGCTGGTTTCTGTTAGTGTGGGTGGCATTTTGCAATGCCATGACATTTTTCAGATACTCGATGGTAATTGCCAGCAGTTTGCCAGAGAAACAGATCCACAAGAACCTCTGCCATGCCCTGGGGATGGGGGAGCCTGGGATGCCCCAAGAGGCTTTGATTCCAGACAGCACTAAAGCAGGGACCTCATTCTGCAAGAAAAATGCCATCCTGCTGGAGTGTTAGCCGGTGGTGTTGCTGAGATGGTGTCTGGATGGGGCCTTAATGGTAACCACATTTATGAAGTGCCCTGGATTTGAATAAATTGAATCCCAGGAGACTTGAGTTTCTCCCATCTACAACTTCTGCTGCTCTTTCGTTGCATTCACCCATTTTGCAATTCTATTATTATTATTATTATTATTATTATTTTTAATGCAGACACATTTTTTTCCAAAGCAAAAGCTGGCCACGAAAATCTGAAGATCAGTTTCTGAACTGGGAACGCTTAGCCATTTCATGTTGCAAGCAAAATTATACCAGCATGCTAATAGTTTGACAAGTCTGTTCTTGAGCAGAGCTGTTTAGCAGATAAATAAACAAAAACTCTGCTCATGCTTATATGTTGTGCTTGTCACGCTTGCTTTTTTTTCCCCTCCCTCTGAAAATGTTTTTAATGAAAAGAATGTGGCTTCAAAATGTCCTTTTACTTCTCTCATATATATTAATGCCATGCAACCCCCCACATATATGTTGTAAATGTTTAGAATATGAACTCTCCATACATTATGAAAAGGGTATTTGGAGTAATTTTAAACAATATTCTGAAATGACCGGGGTTTGAATTTGGCCTGGGATACTGAGCAGCCCACACTTCCCACAGTCTGCAGTTCCCTTGCTTTCCAGTCCCTCAGGACGGTTATGGAGAAGCTTTTCCCATCCCTGCTGCAGAAACAGCAAAGTGAAATATGAGCGCTCGCTGCACTCAGCTGTAGCTGTTGTGGCCCAGGTTTTCACAGGGACTAGTGGAGGCACCAGCCGGATCCCGTAAAGCTGCAGGGGCAGGATGGTTGGGCTGGTGCACATGAGTCATCCCGAGTGGGCCAGTCTCACAGGGAGGAGTGACGTTTTGAGGAAAGCTGTGAAGCTCAGCCCTGGGAAATTTCAGGCTTCTCTCTGGAAATAGCAAGCCCACCTCTAGTTTGTAGATTTAAAAAGACAAATTGAGCAAACTTTCCATAAAATGTGGCATCCTGTGGATGTCTTACTACTTCACCCTTATGTGTGCCACTTTTTCTGCTCAGAGTATGTTCTGTCACCATTTTATTGTCCCCGCTTTGCTGCAGAATGAGTGGTGAACTGTTTGTTTTTTAAAAAGTTTCTTTTTCTTCAGACCTCCTTAGTGTTGTGAGCTTTTTTCCTCTGAGATGTCCTTGATCCTCTCTTATCTTTAGCATATTCATCTTGTACCTCAAACTGTGCTTCCCTACATTCTTGGGCCTTTTTATCTCCTTCCACAGAGCTGTGGAAAATAGGGGCAGAGCTCAGAGGAGGCATTTTTGCACCTTGGTGTAAAACATTTTGTCCTCTTCCCTTGGTGGAATAGTAAGTCTTGAGGAGAAGACCACAGGCTTTTGTCATTAGGCAGAGGTCCAGGGTGGGAAACTGGAGTTGCATCTCTCCTGGGCTTGCTGAAAGGCTTTGGTTCAAGAAGTAGTAAGGTCAAGGTGAGGTCAGTCTTGGCCACTGCACACATGTTACGACCCTAACTTTGTTTCAGAATCAAAACCAGCTTGAGACTGAGCTGTAAAAAGAAATGCATGCAATCGAGTTTATAGAGCCAGCAGAAGCCTGAGTACAGTAATTTATTTATAGAAATCATGTGGATTGGTTAATAAGGGGAGAGCGCAGCAGTAAGAATTGAGAAAGAAAAGTGGAGGCTGTGAATTCTACAGCGTTTCATCCTTTCAAATGTACCAGCAGTGCCTGGCCATTATTTCCATAGAGGGTGTCATAAGGTGTGAAGGGATCAAGGTTTCTTTGAAGAGACTAGTTGTTTGGGGTGCTTCAGTTCTGGGGTGCTGATCTCAAAAGAATCTGTGAAGAGATTAAGGAGTTAGTCTGGGAAAAAAACATCCTATTGATGTCCATCAGCTGTAGGGGATGCTACATATAGGTTTCTGCCTACGAAACTTAGAAATTGCTGAGGAGAAAGGTAAAGGAACTGTGACTTTAGTGAAATATTTTGTTGTGGTTTTTTGTCATTATTCGTCATAAAAGTGAAGACATGTAGTGGGCATACTTCTTTCTGGAGAGCTTGGCTGATTCCGAGAAGAACCTTTGGGGATGATGCTTGGGAAAGGCATTGGGAGACCCAGCTGTTTGACTGGAAGTCTCAGGGCAGAGCTGGAAAATACCGATATTAATACCATTTCCAAGTGCCTGTTTAGAAAAAAAATACAGAACAGCTAATTGATATGGCCTCACCTCATGTGAAAATATACTGGAGGAAGAAAGGTTTTTGTCATAAGTCAGCTGAGGCGAGTTACAGCCCACCATTGCTGGAGGGGCCCATGGGCTGCCTGCCTCCCAGCCACACCAGCTCTGGCTCTGCTCTGACTACACAGCAAACCAGTTTAATTTCCTGATCTGCAGTCCCCCGCCCCACCCTGCAGTTGGCTTTTTCTGTGTTAACTTTCTACCATTTTAGTGATCTCAATCAGCTTATCATATGATCCGATGAGTGCCAGAAGGAGCTCAGTGCTCCCAGGAGAAATATGTGGCAGGAGGCTGGAGGCAGGCAGGGGAAGGAAGGGTAGGAGCTTCCCGCCACAGGAGCTGGGATCTATTAATTCAGCTCCAGCTGTACTGAGAAACTGTAACCTTATGGTGGTGTAGCTGAAGGGAGACGGTGTGGTGTTCTTGTCTAGCGGTTGTGAGACAGGTGAAGAGAGCTGTTGCAGGGCTGATGCATCACTTGAAGAAACCTCACTTTTTTATACTAGCAAAGACCAAAACAAAGAGAAATGCCCTTTTGCAATCCACTAAGCATGCTTGCATTTACCAAGTAATATGTCACCCGGGTACCAGGCACTTGTGCATAGAAATAAAATACACAATGCATGGAGTTTTAACTATCCTGGCATGTTGATAAACGATCATTACTTATTATGAGCTTTGCTAAAATAAACAGAAGGGATGGTGTGAATGTAATCTGTCTGCGCTTAATCTTGATAATCATCCTTTCATTGTGGAGAAAAAGAAATGGGTTCTAAGATTTGTCTAAGAACATTTTAAACAGAAACTTTTTTTTTTTTTTTAGCGATATTTGGGTTTTTTTTTTCATATGAAGTATCAGAAGGGTCCAGCACAGTTGGGGAAAACCCAGTGACTGGAGCTCTTGTCTAAATGTTTTTTTCTCCGTGTATGCTGAAGGGATGGGTGAGATGCTGGTGCTGATGGTTCTTTCTCTTCTTCAGGGTCGGCATGTCAAAACAGGCCAGCTGGCAGCCATCAAAGTCATGGATGTTACTGAGGTGAGTAGAACATTCTGCTTTGTTAACAATATCACTAAAAATAATGAGAAGATTGACATATGGGTTACCTCCTATTTATGTTGAAGGGCATGGTCCTTGCATGTGAACGTTTGCTTTCTGTTTGCAGGACCTGACTTCTTGAGCCCATCAGGCCTTTATGAGATTTCTCTGTGCTTGTGTGCAGGGGCCTCTGGCCTTCACAAATTGCTTTGGCTGGTCCCAGGATGTACGAGCACATGTAGCACTCCCTTTTCAGAAATTTCCCAGAAAAGGGAAAAAAGTCCGATTTTTTGCTTCCCACTGTTTTCTCTTAAATGTAGCATCTTGCTTTTACCGAAAAAACAGGTGAGGAGGCTGCTTGACATAGAGGATGGTAGTTTCCCTGGTACATCTGCAACCTACAAAGGGTATACGTTTATTCAAGGGAATGGGTCCAATGAAGTTCCAAGAAGCCTGAAAGCAGAAGTATCTGCAGGAACGATATGCAGATTGCTGGCAGAATTCAGCAGTGTAAAGTAGTAGTTGTAACTGACCCAGGGGATTTACTGTGGAGCTTTAAATGGGAAAGACGGGAAATTAACCCAGCCAAAGAAATAAAAAATATATGCCTATATTTGAATCCTTAGATGTCTTGCAGTTTATGCTGTTCAGAAAGCAATCAGTTTAAACGGAGTCTTCAAAACAGATCAGGAAAGGCATGGGTTTCCCCCTGTTGATTCTCTTTGTGTTTTATAGAGTTAAATGTGCAAATTAACACAATAGCTTCAGATTGAATGAGATCCTCCTGTGTAGTATCTGCAGTGCTTGACTGATACCACACTTCTGAAGAGAGGTTGTGCTTCTTACAACCAAGCATCTTACTTTTCTGAACTCCTCAATCTTATATAGGTGTTAGAGAAAAAATTTCATTAATACATATGCATTGTACAGAGCAAGGGGTTTTTGACAAACTTGTTATATTAAACAAAACTCCTACAAGGGTGTCTCTGCAAAATGTTTTATTTTTTAGTGTGTGTATAGGCACCAACACATAAGAATGGCCTTGGACACAAGCTCCTAGGCAAATCGCTGGAGTGTAGTGAGTAAACAGGCAGGAGAGGGAGGAAAACAAGAAGACAGGGTTAGGTCAACTGATAGGACTTCAATAATATCTCTGAATCTCCTTGTGATCGATGGGCAGTGTCACTGCTGCTCTCTAACTTAAATTGTTGTGTCTGCCAAGAGCTAGACATTCCTGCTTTTTGAGATGGCCTGATAAAAATCAATTTTCAGCTGGGGATTTTCAAAGGCTGCCTTCATGAGGAGGCAGTGCTCTTTTGCTGCAGTTAGCAAGCCGACAAACCAGAGAAGAATAAAGGTGCGTTGACACACAGTGAATGTCTTTGCACAGCAAATGTTTCCATTTGTGCAGCAGTTTTACGCAGGGCAGTTCACTGGACTGTGCATGGTGAAGGCTTCTTCCATAACATCAAGATTGGCTGTGCTGCACACTCCCTCTGTTTTTAATAGCATATATTAACCACAAACAGTTGTAATGGAGAGGTTGCACAGCAAAAGGAGAACAATTGAAAAATGCTGCCTATAGTGTGGCTGAGGTCATGTTGCGGGAGATGGCTCACGTTTCGAAATTTTCTGTAATTTTTGGCTGGTTTTGAAAAGCTAGTTGTCTATTGGCACTGTCTATCTTTTATCTCACAAGCTCATGCTTTTTTAGGGGGGGAAGGGCAATCAGAGGGAGTAGTTTGGAGATATTAGCCCCATGCAGCTTAGAAGTGTTGTCATTCCTACCAGTGGAGCTCATGTGTTTTTGCTTCAAAGTAATGAGCCTGTGGAGGCTAAAAATGTCGTGTAAATTCTTCCAAGTCGTGCTAAGTCAGTTCTGCTTTTTAACACCAATGGATGATGCTGTTGCTAAGACCAGGCATGGGTGGTACTGTTGCATGTACCGTTTTCTTAGTGGCAGATGTGGCTGTAGGATATTCCCGTCTCCACTCTTGCTCACTGGTTCCTTGCCTGTCTCCCAACACTTGTGCCGACACAACTGCCTCAGGGCCATATGGTGACCTGGATCAGTGAAGAGGCCCCAGTTCCAAGTTAAAAATACCCTCACTCCTCTCTTTCCTCTGGTTATTTATAACCTGGATTGGTTCCTTGGTCTAGTTTTGCACATAACTTTACAAACAGTTGTGCCGTCACTATGAGGGGTGGCATGAGACTGGAAAAGAGCTGTCAATGGCCGTAGGGGAGAAGGGGCAGTAGCTCAAATTGACATTGCTGCCAGAGATGGCCATATCATCAAGGCATGGCTTCAGTGCCTCAAGGGATGATTTCATGAACACCTCTTGCTGGCGGACTGTGCAGCTCCATCTTGGTTCTAGCTCACCACAGCTTATGGGGACAGTGGGAGGAGAGAACATGGGGACAGAGGGGGCAATGACTGCTGCCCACGGCACTGTGCCAAAATAAATACTTGAAGGAACCATGGCCTCAAATTTACCTTCTCTGCCTGCTTCAAGAGTGACAGTTATAGGAGCTGCTCTTGTAGGCTAATGGTAACTAATTGTGTCCTTGCCCATGGGGAAAGAGACTTGAGTGGAAACTTCCACAAAACTGAATTTTTTTTTTTTTGACGAGTGGCTACTGAAGCCCTAGGTGATTTGTGCCTCTGCGTATTTTCCTAGCAGTGTGATGCCTTTCTACTTAAATACGAGCAGTGCCAGGGAGGGTTTTTGACTGTTTTGTCTAACCTGCACTGAGAACAGACACAAGGCTTTCTTCTGGGATACCTCTGATCCAGTGCTGGCTTTGCCAAATGCTTAACAAATTAGAAAGCCTAATGTGTTGGCACGCTCCATGGGCACACCCCAGAATTTCAGATTTCAAGGCCCTGATTCTGTAATTCACATGTTGCTCAGAATCAGGGAGGTTACATCAGTTCTGGGCTGTAAAGCTTTGATCACTCGAATGGGAGGGATGTCAGAGTCAGAATGAAGGCTTTCCTTAAGAAGTTTGGGTTGGCATGAAGAAAACAAGGTAGTATAACCTCCAAACAAAGATGCTGGAAGAAATGTTACAGCTCTATAATGTATATGGCGCTGTGGAAATGCTGTTCATCTTCCTCAGCTTTTCTTGTGGTTTTCTCTTCTGATTTTAATTTTTAAAAGAATGGTGGTAAGGATGAGAAAAGAGGAGGTGGGCTGAAGATATCAGCTTGATCTTTGAATATATTATGACTAGTTAGTACTGCTGCCTGAAATGTTGGGGGGGGTGTTGATGTGCATGAAACTTTCCTATCTCTTCCACTTTCTTCCTCTCTGAACAACTTAGAAGATTGTATGGATCTTTATAGATCTTCAGACCTACAGCACTAAAGCAAGCCTGAAGGATCTGTAAGACCTAAAGATCTATAAATCTTCCTACAGAACGGTGCATGTGTGGGTCCAATTTTCACTTTCTGAGGGTGAAGCTAGAGCACATGTAGGGTGAAAAAATTCCACTGAAGCACTGAAGAAATAAAAACAAAAAACCACCAGTCCTCATCAATTGAAAGCTATTCAGTTGTTGGAATGAGCCCAATGACCGTAAAAGGGAAACAATATGAACTATCAGCATATACATGCTTAAAAATTATTTTCCAACATGTACATATGTAGGATGAATCTCAGGCTGCAGGCGTGTTGTGGGGGAAGGCGTTATTTGAGAGATTCCTGTAGTCTGTCTTTAGTCTTTTTATTGCAGAGTCTCTGTTCCTTTTGGGGTGTTGATTTGGAGAAAGTGGTATTCGGTCCGTGTTGACCCCTTCCACCCACTGATGATGCTGCTAGGTTTCCATGAGCTTCTTGTTGCGTACTGGTGTGCAGCACTGTAGCATACCAAGTGAGCTGTGACTTGATGTTATCAAATGCAGCACAAGTACACTGTAGGATTTGGCAGTAATTATTTGGTTAGAAGAATCCATTTTCTTCTGAAGCAAGTAACATTTAAAACCTAGCAAAGCTTTCTTGGCAGATCTGCCTGCATCTAAGCTGGTAACTTGCATTACACCCTAAACAGAGAGCTTGACTCTGCTTAGCTCTTTTGGAGGCTTTCTTTGCAGCTGCATGGTTGTTTCCAGTGTCACTCCTGTGTTCCCCTTCCAGCAATGCTTTTCTCTTTGAAAGGTTTAGTACCTGATTTTGAGGGAAAAGCACAATCACTTCTTTTCTGTTTGTTGTAACCCCTGACGCTGCTGATTCTTCCTCCTACCTCTTCCCACACACACTCTTGGCATCCCTTGGGAAAGTTTTCCGCATGCCTTTTTAATAGCAGCATTTCTCAGCTCTTGTGCCCAGTGTTTCATGACTTGTCCAGTCTAGTCTGTGTAAAATTATGCTAAGTAAACAACTGGATACTGTACCCTGCTGATTTATGAAAGAAGCTGGATTACTTTCAGTGCTTGCCTGTCTTGCCCTTTCTGTACGTGCTCTGGAGAAAAATTAACAACCCCAAACCAAAACCTTCAGGCCTGCAGAGAAATGTGGCACATCTCCTGTACCTAGACAGGAAAGGTTACGCGGATTATTCATTGCCATCTTCTTGACTCTGCTGACTTCTTTTTTCTGTTGCAGTAGGCTAGTAGTCACTTTGAGTCTTATGAGTCTATATCTTATGGCCTACATGGTGTTATGAACTGTGATCATGTGGATGATCCACCCCATCATCCTTAAGACATCCCAAAAGTGGTCTGCAGAGAGACTGCAGATAAATAAAAATGTGTCTGTGTTCCCATACATGCAGCCAAACAAAATGAGAACAAAAGTAATAAACACCAAAAGTTTGCCCTGACTTATATGTGCCTGTTTTTTTTCATAAAAACCTAGAGACAGTGTGTGGATTTTAATCTGTTTGGAGGGGAAAAAAATTACAAAGCTCATGCCTCACTCTAGAAGATAGGGAAATGCAGATCCTCATGGCACTGTGCAGCAGAATTGGGTCAAGCCAGTCTAGAGAAGCTGAATATGGGCTGGCCTTTTAGCGTAGAGTCATGAATGCTCTGCTTTGCCTGGCTTCACCTGGCTTAGCGCAGCTCCCTGATAAAGTACTTACATACCAGCCCATGGCTGTACTTACTGCCAAGTTAGCCAAAGCAAACCTGAAGCCAGTAGAATTATCAAAAGCCTTTGTCATGTCCCTTCCCCTTGAAATGAAATGGGGAAGATGGATCATGGACATAAAAATCCACATTGTTCCCATGGGGAGTACTGGCACCCTGCTTGCTTGTCCCTCAGCTGTGAGGTTGGTTACTACTAGTTTGTGCAAAGTTTTGTAGTCTTCGGTTAAACAGTTACCTGGCGAAACAAAGAACCGTTCTGTGGAAAAGGAATAAATAGGAAAGGTATTTACAATGTGGGCAGCCCTGCTGTCCGCTCTCTCCTGAAGCTGATTAACCTCTGATCTCTTCCAGGGATTAGGACAAAAAAAGGCAGGGTGGGAAAGACTGCTGGGAACCCCGTATTACAGTTCAGAGGAAAACAGAGCTGGACAGAGTGGTCCCTTGAGCTGTAACATCTGGTCTGGGAGAAGGTCAAAAAGAGCTACAGTAGTCTTGCAACCAGCTGGGCAGCCTGTTTTTGAGCGGCAGAGCATTTGTATAATTGACCGTTTCCCTCTTAGAGATCCTGCACCTACCTCTGCTGCATGCCCTCACCCAGCAGCTTGGCACAACTCTCCTTCCTGCTTTACCATGGCCCTGGTGCCAGGAGGCTCAGCCCTGTGGTGCTGGCAGGGTCTGCAATGCGGCCTGATGTCTGTGTGGGACTGGGCTCTGCTGCAGCCCCCATTAGCTCCATGCTGCCCCTTTTCCTGTGAGGCCCCCATCCAGGTCTAGCAGAGGTGGTCCTGTCTGTGTTCAGGGTGAGGGGTGTGCATAGGGCCTTGCAGGGGGGCCTCACGGTGTCAGACATGTCACAACACCCTGTCCTTGGGTGGCAGAGCAGTGCTTAGCCTGACAGCTTATAGTCCTAACAGAGTAGAGCAACATTTAACTCTGGAGAACCTTTTGTCTTACAGTCATGCAAGGAGCTGTGACTTTATCTCCCAGCAAGGCAACTACATCTAACACCCAGCTTGAGTCAGATCTGCAATTTTTAGACATGATCCAAGAAACTTTCGTGGAGCAATGCTGGCACCAGTTTGGATAAAGGGCAAACTTTCACTCCCTTCATCTGTGTCCTGGGGTAGTTAGCAAGACTGTCAGGCTGGAGAAGCATATTTGGGAAGGGGAGGATGGCAGGTTTGATGTGGTTGCAATAGGGAGGTTGAATAGGGAGCTCCACATGCAGTTTTAGGTCAGGGCAGAAAGCTGTGGCTGTTATCAAGCAGCTTGGGAAATGATACGCAACATTAATTGGCTGCAGAGAGCTGATGTCAAGCACTGTCAAGGGTTAGGGCTGGGCTGGCCACTAGACAAGATACTCTCTATTAACCCCTCTCCCTTCCCAAGGGAAAGAGAGAGGGAATAAGGAAGAGAGACCTATGGACTGGAAAACTAAAACTATTTTAATAAAGTAGTAACAATAAAATATATACAAATGCATACAAACCCATCCCAACCCCCTTGATGGCAGTTACATCACCATCACCACTGATGTTGGGGAGCAGGCACTGGGGAAGTCACAGACTGGACTCAGTGGCAGATGGGAGCCGGATTCTGGAACTGGATTTGGGAACTCATGGGTTGGGAGTGAAGGCAGAACGGACAGAGTCCTCCTCAGACATCAGACATTCAAGACAAGAGCTTGAGCCTTGTGATCCCTCAGCTTTATACTGAATATGCCATATATGGGATGGAATACCTTGTTGCTCAGTTTAGGGTCACCTGTCCTGGCCACTCCTCCCCACAGGTGCGGCCTTTCACTTTCTGCACCCCCAACATGGTACACAAAATTTAGCAGTGACCTTGGTCTTCATAGGAGCAAGTGTAAACAAGAGCCTTTCTGCATGCCAATCCTTGGTAGTAACTCTAAACATCAAGCGTTATCACTGCTAGAAGCAGACACTGACTGCGAAAATATGCCATTAAATTTGGAAAGTGCAGTTACTTAGAAGAGACTGAGCTGAAAAGTAAAATCACTGAACAGAATTAGTTCTGTTTGAACTCAAACCAGGACAAGCACCAAGGCTCTCCGTTGCCATGTCCCAGGAATGGGAAACCTCACACTGATACAGTGTGGTTGGGGGGAAAAATGGCAATGAGGAGAGAAAAAAAGAGATGTTAGACATTCAAACATGCTTATTTCTCTGTCTCCTTTTATCAGTGTACGATTTCTTCTTAGTGCAAGATTTCCACCTGAGTGGAAGATTGTGCATGCACAGCCTATCGTCAGTTGTCCTTGCGGGTATACGGCTCTATATATTTTAACATGCTTGTTTTGGAACCTGTTTCAAGGCTGGAAGAAACAACATGTTTTCCTTTTGCCATGAAGATCCTTGAGGGCACCACTGCTGCCTCACCAGCATCTATTATCTGTCAACAGCAAAAGAGTGTTGGCTGTGAAGGCTTCTTGGTGCTCGTTTAGTAGTATTCCTGTTCCATGGCCTTTCAGCTGAGGCCAGGAGCTGGCTGATTGTGGATTGCTGTGTTAAAAAAAACGTGCAAAGCAAGCTGTGTTGTCTCTTCCTTCACCTCACCTGTGTGCTTATGCTAGGTCTGATGTGAAAGGTTTCTGTCCTCTCTAGCATAAAATGTTTTGCCAGTGCTCTATAAATTGTAATGTAGTTTAGATTACACAAACTGAATTCATGGCCACATAAAAGGAACTTTGCTGTAGTTTGGAGCATAGAAGAGTCTCCTGGGTTTAGGGAGACAGCTTTAAAATTTTGCCTAACTGGCTATAAGAGAACCAGATAACATTCTGCCGTAGCACTACAGATGATGCTCAGGATCTACTTCTCAGCTCTGACACTGCTTCTGCTCATCAGTATATGAGAGTAAGTGTTTTGTACTGGAGTGTAATGGAAACTAGAAGGCTGTGAAGGCTACAGCTGTCTTCCATTGGTGAAAGGGCAGAATTGCGCATTAAGATTTCTCTGCAAGTCTTGATCTCTTTGGACAAGTCTGGACCCTTTCCTTAAAAATTTCTTTCCTGTGGTCTGACAATGCGGTTGCATTGACACACTCAGAAGGAAAGGATAAGTCATCTACGTGAGCTACTGACATCTGTTACCATCGTTGTAATGAGTAGGACAGGTACTTGAATTCCAGCTTTTGGGTACTGTTTATCAGTCCATATGAGCAATACTATGCATTTGACTATAATTCTGTGCCTGTTTTTCTTCAGTCCTTAGGCTTGGTACCTGCAGTCATCTGGTGACCTGCTGTTACCATTGATAAGGAAGTCACTAATGACAACGGGATGTCATATGTATTTGAATGACTGCTACCATCTATGTATGTTAGGGAAATTTGGATCCTTACACGAGCAATGGTAAAGGCTTAGTATGGGTAGCATGCAGATGCTTTCACAATCGCAACATTGAACCTACCAGTCATACCTGCACTGACATGAATTTGAGCAATAATAACCTGTGCAAGTCCTAATGATGGAGCATTTCTTCTGAGCTGAAGGGAGCGTTCATGCAAGTGGCTTCGACACGGGTGTTTCACCACTGCCTTCTGAGGGCTGATCTCTCTCTGTTTGAGCTGTCTGATGAGATTCGAGGTCTGATGGAAGGCAGAAATGTTTTGTGTGCAGGTAATAGCAAAAAGTACCGGGTTGCCTTTTGTATTGGTTCTGTCAGACACACAGCACAGCTCAATTTACCCCTGGTGAATCAGACATGCTGTCTAGTGGAGGAAAAGAAGACAACCGTGTCAATACAGTGTTAGAGCATGTGTGCTCTTGCCAGTTTGGGCAGATTAAAACCAACGAGGATTATGACAAGTATAGCAAGTATCTAAACTGAACTTGGGTCTGCAGCATATTCCTTCAGCCTGAATAGGCAAGCAAGAGATCCCAGGTCCAGTATGAGCTGCCATCTTTTAGAGGTTCACTTTAAATCTGGCTTGGGCATTAGGATCAAAGGCAGGAGAATTAATTTTCTGTTTATGTTAAAGGGGATATATCTGCTTGAAGTGTAATCTTTCTTGGCTGCGTTTAATTGTAGTTTCATAAGCCGCACCTGTATGTGGGCTCCTCCTGTTTTTACTGCGACTTTCCGTATTTTTATCTTGACTTCCTAAGGAAATGAGGCTTCTCGGCCATAATGCATGTGTCCTGCCTGCTTTTCCACCAAATACCTTCTGGATCTGCTGGCCAATTTCAGCAGAGTTTATGAAGAGGAGAAATTCCAAAGATACAAAGTCCTGACAAGTTATGTGAAAACTGGCAGGCTGTGTGGAGAAGGGAGAGGCTGAAATTTATGGCTTCTGCTTTGCGAATGGTAGGCAGACCTTAGCCACTGTCCACTATCAGTCAACTGGCTGCTGTTTTGCAGTAAATCAGGAGGGGAAAGTAGGTTACTTTTTTTTTTTTTTTTTTTAAGAAAAAGTTCTACTGCTTGACTTTCAAGTGAGTGCTGCAGCTATAGGAATGTGTGCAGAGTAGCACAGGCAAACTACTTTTAAGCATTTTAGTCTTCCTCTGGTTCTTTCTTTAGTTCATGGGTCCACAAATAGTATTGTCCATTTGAGATTATCCTGCATGATCTCTCTCTCCCTCTGTTTCTTAACTTGTGCTAATGTATATACAAATATAACATAGCAATGTTATTCTCCAACATAGAATGAAGCAAAAATGTTTGCTCTAAGTCCCTCAACAATGCTCCTTCTGCAAAACACAGTTTGAGTGATTGTGTAAGGAGTTGTTGGCTAAAATACAGTTTTAAAGCTCAGCTCCTAAATCTAGAGATTATGGGAGCAAGTGCTAATGCTCAAGGACCTGGGAATTCATTGTACTCTAAGCAGACTTGTAACAATGGTGAACGCTCCCCTTGTGCCTCAGAGGAAAGCATTCTGCTCACCCCGTGCCCAGGCTCTTAAATGTGCAATGGGAAGCACACAGCTTAGTGAAGTGTTAAAAGAGCCTTGAAGATGCTCTGCAAACTAGTTTGGTTGATCAATGTAGAGAAGATGCTGTTTGTCTCCAGAGCTTGGAAGCATCTCAAGTCCTTTTCAACAAGGGGCCTATGTGTGTTCCTTTAGACAGGTTTAATCTGAAAGAGATTAAAGCCCACTGAGTGTGCTCTGTGTAGCCTCTCTGGCAGAGAACATTTTCTGCTGCTAAATAAAAGTGCAGAAGTGTTGTCATTATATTGCAAAGATTGGTGCTTCGTAATATGCACATGGTTTAATTTTGCTCTCCTGTCCTTGCCGTCTCTCTTAGTAAGACCTTAGGAGTCTGGCCAAGGAGGCACCTTTTTGTTCTGATGATTCCCTTATTCGTTTCTGTGTCAGGCTTTGTTTCTCAAATGTTTTCATCTGAAAAATGTTTCTCTGAGAAAGTTAGCAGTAGAAGCAGCTGCTGTTCCTGTGTGGTGAGCAAGCACATTGGTGGTGTGTTTTGCCTCACGTCCACCAGGTAAAACGGTAGTTTCTTTACCTAGCACATCACTGGTGCAGAAGGTATGAGGAGAGTTCAACAACCTGCTTTCTTCTGCACCAAGTTCTGCAGGATGATGGGGGCCTTCACAAGTGTCCTTCTCTCTGCCTGGGGGAGGTGTTGGTTCCAGAAGCAAACTTTTGAAAATTTTTTTTTTTTTGCATGTTTTGGTTGGTGTATGAGGTGTTTCTGCAGTGTTTCACTAGAACAGGGGTATTTTCCACTGCAGCTCCTTCTTCCTGAACTCAATTTCAGTGTTGATTCTAGAGCTGGTAAGAACTAAGTGGAAATCCGAGTGTAAATGTAGCAGCTGACGGACCTTCAGATAACTTGTTACCGGCCTGGCAAAACACCTTGGCTCTGCGTGTGAGAGCTGGGAAGGAGAGCATCCATGATTCCTGAAAATCAGTTTCTTATGTGGAATATTTTACCAAATGGAAATGTAACAGGGCAAACAGAGCACAGGCAGCACGGAGAGGGAGCATCCCCAGGGCTGGCTGCTTGGTTCCCCCTGCGCTAACCTGTACTCCTGGCCAGGGCTGCGGGCGGCTAGGCAGCCGTGAGTCACTGCTGTGGAAACAGTGATGCAAAGGCAGCACCATTAAGGAGGGTTTTTCTTTGTCTCTTTCATATTTTACCTCGGCGGCCTTTTCTCTAGCATTTAGTGATGTTTCTTCTCTTTGTTGTGAGAGAAACCCGTTTTTATGAATCAATTGTTTTTCACTCTGAATTTTTCTTCTTGTTTCTCTTGCTATGTCCCTTTGCGAGGGTTTGTTTAAATGTAAACCCTCGAGTCAATTATAAAACTGTAGAGTTGCACTGGTTTATAGATCAGAGGGGAGTGCGTTGTCAAACAAGTCTCCACTCAATGACATCCCTGAGGGTGATGTCAGTTCCCATTTCAGAATTGCTGCTGCTCCTCAATTCTGGTTAGAAGAATTGGGGAAATGTACATAGCCTAGTCTCGATTTACAACACAAATTGTTAAGAGTTTGCACTATTCTTGTAAAAATGGATGGATCAGCATTTAAATGCAAACTCATTCTTTTTCCTGTGCCTGCAGATGTAAACAAACAAACATGCCTGTAAGTTCAGGAAAGAATTTCTCCCACTGGCAGGAAAGAAAGGAGATGGCACCCTGTTGTGATGGCAGTGCTTCCTCCTGACATAGGTGTCTGTGGGTTTTCCCTATTTTTTATTTCCTTCTCCCTCCAGATGTGGTTGTACAGTACAGGAAAGCCAGTTTGATGTCTGGCTACTATGGAAGGGCAGCCATGTCTCCCTTCCCCACCTTTCCCCTTGTACTGGCATCTGTTTTGTCCCATCCTTGAGAGAGCTTCACTGACAAAGTAGTATTTTCTTTTTTTCCTACATTTTTTTTTTTAAGACAGACTAGCTTTCTGCTGTTTTCTCCCCAGCAAAAGCTGGCCAAGGTAGGGGTGAGAGGGGCCAAGCAAGGCAGGGAGTGGGAGAGGGAGGCAGCAGCTGGGAGCTGGCCCGCAGCAGCAGCATCTCCTCAGGGTTTACAGGCTGAGGAACCGCACCCCCACAGCCATCCCTTTGCAGCCTGAACCCAGGAGAAGAGCGGTCAGTGATGCCTTTCCAATAGCCTGGCCACCTCTTCCTTGGCCACCTGCGATGGCCACTGTTTGTAATGCTTCACACCTGCAGATTCAGGAGTAAAGAACAGAGTGTAAAGGTCTTCTGAGGGATTCCCCCACCCTCTGATTCTTTCCACTGTGCAACAGGATATTTTTAGTCTGTTTACTTGCCCTAGAAATAACTTTACTTTCTGCTTTGGACCATTTCCATAACATTTGTTGTGATTCTGAATTCCAGTGTTCAGGATACTGTCAGAGCAAGGAATTGCTGAGTGGCAAGCTCAGTTCCAATGGTGGAGCCAAAAAACCTGTGCCGAGGATGTGTGATCTGGTGACCTGTGGGGAGACCACATTTTGGACCGTGCCCTATGTTTGCAGGCAGAGAACTTCGTTAATCCTGAGGTTAATGGTGCTCTGGTTACTGAATGGCGAAACAAAACAATCCTTTAGTGGGGCTAATCCAGGTAGCCAAAGCAGATCTACCTCTGAAAGACATCTGTTTGCTTTAAGCGATGTCCAGAATCAAAATCCCAGCCTGCGCTTGCTGGGTATGCTGGTGTGGTACCATTGTTAATTCACTGGATATCACTCTTTCTTCCTCCAGTTATTAGTTAGGTATGATTTAAATCAGTAGTTTCTTTGGCAATAAAGTGTTCTTAAGATTTATAAGGTGTTAGAGTGGACTTTATCAAGGGAAACAATGCTCGTTTTAACATTGTTGTGTATGATGCATCTAATGATTTGCCACATTGAGGTAGAAAAAATACATAGTGATCTGGAATAGCTGAGTATCATACAGCTGTTTTTTGCAGAAGACTGCAAATCAGTGGGTTTGGGCACAGTGTTGTAGTTTCACAGGAAAGACCTTCTGACACGGTAGCGTCCCTGAGGCAGTGCTGGATCTGGAGAGTGATGAAGACTGACTGACAGTTAGTAGGAATTTTTCATAGAAAAAAGTAAAGGTGTTTCTTCTACTGGTCTTCTCTGCAGTTTGATAATGCATGGGGTCAATTTAGTTGTGGAAGTATTCAGCAAGTATTCAGAAGCTGTGTATTCAGTGGATGACAGTCTATTGTTAAGGCACAGTATAGATCAAAAAGTTGGATTTCAATGTTTGAGACCAGAAAAAAAAGAGTAATTCAGTATCAAGCTTACATTCTTTTGAATTTTCCACCTTTTTTTTAGCCCGAGTCTCAATTCAGAACTGCTCATGATGGATTGATGCCTGTTTTGGATTAGGGGTCTAATCTGTGATTGTTCGCAAAATACCCATATTCATCAGCCTTTGGAGGACAAATAGCTACTTCGAGTGTGGATAAGCAGTTACAAATACTCTGCTTATTACGAGCTGTTATGTGCTCCTTGAGACATGGCCATCTTGACCTGGTGTAGTTGATGAGCAGTGATCTCTTGTGCGAGGGTTTGTCCGCTTTTTTCCTCCTGGTTGCACTCAAAGTACTTATGTGGCTGCTGTGCTCTTGGCCATCACTAGAGGGCTTCAGAATGAGAAACCTGCTTGCCTTCAACATGATGTCAAGAGCCATAAGTTCCTTCTGAAACCTGATACATAGCAACGTAACAGAGCTTTGAGTTATGCTGGTAGGAGCTTACTGATATTCAGTGGGGTTTTGCATCTTCCCTTCACAGGACTTGTTTAATTGTTATTTTCTTTCCTTTTTTTACCTTCCCTTTTAATCATCTTTACAAGATGAATGGTAAAACAGGGCCTTACCCAGCCCACCAGGTGTGAAGCAAGTAGGGCTGGTGGGCAGCTAACAGTGGCTAAAGGGTTTTGCAGCATCCTTCACTTCCCCAAAGGGACAAGGCTGGGATGTGCAGGTTGTTGGTGTGCGTGGACACGTTCCTGCTCTTCAAGCTGGTGCCACAGTGTTGGCGTTGGGTAGAGGCGGCCAAAACTGGGTTGTGACTGTTGCATGGCTATGTGTGCTATGGCTCCTGAGGAAAAGTGTCTAGTCATGAACCAAAGACGTGAGGGAATAAGGGGTGTGTTGTATGAAAGACAACCTTAGCTGGATGTCTTGCTTTGAAGAGCTTTGCCAATGAGTTGGAGAGCTGCCCTCAGCCAAGCCCGTTTTCAGTGAGAAAGTTTTATAGATCATGAAAAGCAGCAATGTCCTGTTTTCCACCGTGCCTTGCCTTTATATGCAGCAGCGCACATGCACTGCCGTCATCCCTTGTGCTTTGGATCAGCGACTCGGCGTTAGCCCAGGGAGAATTGTGAGTGCCTCCGATTTCTCTCCATGGTGTGGGAACGCGGAGCACATAATGGCTGTGATTCAAAGACAAATGCTAGCTCTTTGCTACTGATCATTTTTGGCAGAAACCCCCAGCTGCTCAGAGACTACAGATGGAGCTGATTTGGGGCAAGTTTTTACAAAAAAATAAAAAGCACCCACAACCTTAGAACTTCCTTTTTTGTTATTATTATGTTTTGCTAGCTTTATAATAGCCTCCCTGTTCTTCCTTTTCCTATTTTGCACCCCCAGTCCCTTGCCTTTTAATTCATGCCAGCCAGAGCTCAGCTGAAGACTTTTCCTAGGGGAGCATCATTTGTTAGTAAACTGGCAAAGACAAGCTTAACCAATTCAACCAGCAATTTCTGTGAGGCTTCCTTTTTGATTAGGCTTTGGGGTTTCTCACTTCGCCTGTTGGAGGGACAAGGCTGCAGGAAACCGCAGGAGAGGAGCCTCCAGCCGTGACGGGCTTTGTTCCGATGCCTGTAGTCTGGCAGAAGCTGACCTCCACAACACATGGTCTTTCACTTAGCTGCCTCTCTCCAGCTATTGGAAAGGTCCAATTTGCTGTGTGTGGGATTTCTGCTGCTTCCATGCTGCTTGGTAATGTTCCCAAGATCCTTGCCTTCGTGGTGGAGCTGGCAGGGTTGCTCCAGCCTGTCCCTTTGTGCATGGCTCCAGTGTCACACGGCTCCGCTCTGTGCCTTAGAGCACATTCTCCTGAGTTTTGAAGCTCTCCAAACAATCCAGGTTTCCTCCTTTGGATGTAAAAGGCCCCCCCACCTCCTCCCCTCACTTTGACTCTGGCTGGGCTAACTGCTCTTTGTTTGATTTCAAATCAGTGTGATTAAGGGAGGATTTTTTTTCAAACTGTCACTTTGTCCTGTTATGAGAGACTAGCATAGTAAAATGTTGTATCTGTTGGCGTGAACACCCCAAGCACAGAATTACAGGGCTTTTCCTGCTCATGAATCATCATCCCCTGAGACCCTCTAGTGATAGCATTACTTTTGTTTTAAGGAAAAAGTTCCTGAGAAGGCAACCATTTATTTATCTGGACAAGAGAGGCTTCTTGTTGTTTGTTTTTTTTTAAACACATAACTTTTGAATTTATCTTTAAGGAAGGAGCTGCTTTTGAGGTAAGCGCAGGTCCTGTGCAGATGCTGGCTGGTGGGTGTAGCTGGGCAAGCTGGGGCCACGTTTGGCCCAGGAGATGTGGTGGCTACCGGAGGCTAGGGAAACCAAAATGATACTCTTTCTGAGGAAGATCAGATTATTTCCGTGTAGGAGGATTTCAGTAAAAGACATTATGCCTGTGTTTATTTTACAGTCCAGTTGCTGAGTGTCACTTTTTAACAGTGGCTTGTGGTACAGGAGCAGGCGGTGCCTGTCTGAGAAAAGAGACCCCAAAGCAGCTCCTACCAGGCTCACAACACACACACACACATCCTATTTCTGCAGCCTATTGCTTTGAACACGTGTGATGATCAGCAAGTGGAATAAAAGAAGAAGCGACCCCCTCACTGCAAACCCGAGGGAGCGGCGTTGCCCGCGTATGGCCCAAGGAGGGAGGGCTGCAGCCTGGGTGAGGAGGCAGGTGTGCTTCCACCTCTCCCCTGCCTGGTACAGGGCTTTTCTTCCTGTGTGAGGTTGCCTGGCCTCTCAGGTTTCTCTTACAGAATTTGTGGTTGATTTAGGCCTGTCAGGGGAGAGTTTTGGACCAAGCAAACCTCATTTTCCTTCTTATCAGCACCTGAGTGTCGGTGCCTGGCTCCCTTGTTTCTGCTTGGACAGTTCTCTGCCTGTGCGTCTGCAGTTTCAAGCAGCTGTCGGACGATTTATTATTTCTGCCCTGTAGCCCCTTGGGTTCCCTTCTGCTGGTCGTGATGAAGTTGTGAAAGGCAAGGCAAGGGGGGTGAGGGTCTGGCAGGAGCCTCTGCTCTATAGGAGTGGGCCAGCAGGGTGAAGAGCAGCTGAGCCTCACCAGGAGCAGGGGTAGGGGTTGGGAAGTGGACTCCCATCCCCAAACTCCTGCCAGCACTCTCAAGGTTTCAGCTCAAGTGAGAGACTTGCACTGGGATCTGAGCTGTTTGTTTTTAAACCAGAAGGTGAGATGCCACAGCGGCTCTGATCTTTGAGGTGAAATAGCATTTAATAAATGCAAGCCTGTTCACAGCCCAGCAGCAAAGCCAAACGTATTGTAGTATTGGGACCATTCCTATTTTCTCCACTCCTGTTTTCTTGGTTGTTAATCATGGTCTCTTTGTCACCTGCCCAGCTAAGGGTAAATGCAACTGGGGCATAATATTTTCTGCAAGTATTTGTTGCTTTTATTTCTCCCGATGGAAGCAGAAAGGCTTTTCTTCTTGGGCAGGTAAATGATTAGCTGGCTGGCTGCAGCTTCCTTGCTCAGAGTGAGGGAGGAAGGGAGAGAGGGGACCATGATGCCCCATCTGATAGATGGACACAAGCATCTTGTGGCTCTGTTCATTGTTAATTCACTCCTGCAGCACCACTCAGCTGTGAGGTTTCCAGGCGTGCTTGGCAGAGCTGACAACAAAAACATCTGGTCCAAGAATATAGTTCCCTTCTGCTGGCAGCTGCATGAAAATGATTTTGTACATAGTGGCGTAATGCCAAATGCACTTACTTGTACACTAAAGTGCACAGCCTTTATAGAGCTTTGGCAGTGCAGGGCAATTCTAAATGCTGTGCATAAGTCAGCATTAATCTACCAAAGAAAATCAAAACCTCAGCAACCGATTTTATAAAGAACTTGCTTATCACGCGTGCCCGGAAGCGGCCGCACCTTTGTACCTGTCTAACAGCTGTTAACTATCTGATTACAAAATAAAAGCCTTTTGGTCGCAGCTCCGGTTGTCATCTGTCCTCTGGAAGGGCTTGGCACAAACACGAAGGAAGATTTGCCCCTTGCAGACATCCCCGAATTCCTCTTGTCAGCAGCCGCGTTTGTCTGTTACTGATAGAGGTTTTCTGTCTCCCCTCTTGTTTTAGGAAGGATCTAGCATGTGCTGAAGAAAATGTTAGCTGTGAATCGAGTAGTTTATGTGTCTGCTGGTAAATTATAATTTGAGTGATTGGACCTGATAATTACAGAGTCGTCATCATCATCTTGTCAGTCAGTTGTAAATAATTCTGTACTGGATTTCCTTTTTTAAAAAGAGCTGTATTTCTGAGGGCAAGTGTATTTAGAGGTAAAATATAATATCTGTTTTCCTTCCTGCTTTGAAAACCCTTAGGGTTATAAGCATGGATCTCATTATTATGTGAACAAGCAAGTTGAAGAGAAATCTTTGCTCCAGCAAAGCTACTCTTCAGTCTATATATTTCTAGTTATTTATTTTCTGTTTATTCCTGTACAGTAGCTGAGCTTGATAGTGCTTTTTCACCCCCAAACTGCTGTTGGGTTGTAGGTTTCAGGAACGCTGCAGAGGAGCATGTAGGAGCAGAAACCCCAGGTCTGGTCTGGCATCAGTCATGGGTCATAAGTCATCAAGTTTGCTCTTTGCAGGAGGAACCCATTCCTCCCCAGGAAGAAGCAGGTGGTTTGAGGGCTTGGACAGGGTATTTCTGCAAGTATATGTAGAGCTGACTGTCTAACAGCTACCAACCTGATGTTAATTGTCTTCTCTGTTGCTGCTGGGAGGAGCAGTTCTCACCAAACCAGAGAGAGAAGGAAGAGAAAGTGGAGATGGTAGCAAAGGGCAGAGGAGCACGCTTCCTTCTGCTGGCTTTTGAAGCAGTCTTTGCTTGCAATATCAGTGAAAGAAACCGAAGGTATTTTCTGGGATACTTTCAAAATTGAAAACGGAACTTGACAAGCCTGTAGGATTTGGCCAGGTCTTCTCCCTTCTTCTCACCCCAGCCACCCCACAGTCTGTGCAGACAGCATATATTCAACCTGTTTTTCAAACACATGACGGTGGGCTGGTGTCTCAGCTTTCTTTGCAATCCCTTCTGCCACTTGTTTGGTAAGAGGAATGGGCCTTTGAACCTCTGGATCCCCCCTGTTCACAGCTGGCATTTTGCGTTTGCAGTGCTTTCTTTGCAGAAGGCAAGGGAGAAGGTTGCGGATTACTGACAGAAGTCGAGTGGTGACTAATATTGGACCAGAGGAGCTAAAGTGTTTAACCTTTAGGCAAAGATTACCTGAAATTAAAGCTTGTAATGACTTGTGCACTCGCACTGTGTCATTCAGTCATGTTTGTAAGACACATGTACAGATCAGATGATTCCTTTTATTCCTGGGTAATTTACATATTTTGGCTGCTTCACAAAAGAAGCCTTGTGTTGAATAAGTCAGATCATGATCTCACACTAGTCCTTGCTTACAAGGAGTTTTTTGGAGGCTGCGGCGTAGCCCAAAATTTGAAGTTTTTTGGGTGTAAAACAGAGCATAGGCTACCCAGCAGCACATACAACGGGTGATAAATGTGGATTTTAGCTCCTAAGCCAATGTATTACCATCAATGTTTGGGGATGTGATGACTTTCTGTCATTTCATCTGGCAGGTGTACCTCTGTCTCAGGCACTTTATAAAAGAAGCGTTAAATCTATTTCTTCTTAGTAAATGGGCTAAGTGAAGTATGTCACTTTATAGAAGTGGCTTGTTCGGCTGCAAAGAAAATGCAGTAATTTTGTTTTCAAGGATTTTCTTAGTACTCATTTTCTGACAAAATGCAGGGCTTTGTTAGTGTTGCAGACGGCATTTTAAATATTTGGAAGGAAAACTGCAACACTTGCAACATTTTAATGAGAAGGGTTTGCTTAATTAAAGCCTAGAAGACTTAAGGAATGTGGAGGGCTGAGGGATTAGCAATGTGTTACAAAGTTCTTCTTCCACCTACCAGCTGATTTGGGTTCAGAACCCAAAGTTGATAATAAGACTTGTAGTGGTCCGGTGGCTGTTTGCTGGCCTTAGCCATTGATGCTGCCAGTGACCAAAGCCTGGATTCATTCTGTCTAATTTTAGGCATGTAGTGGTTGTGCTGAAGCCTGGAGCATAGCTTCCTTGAGTGCCTGCAATTTAGCATAGAGGGAAAGGTGTCCGTAATGGGACAAGTCTGTCCACCCGTGGTGGGACTCATCCCGTAGAGGGGTGAACATCACCAGTGGGACTGTGTCTCCCAGAAGTGCGAGGTACTAACTTCGTGGCTGCCAGCTGCTCACCGCTGGCAACTGTGGTCATGCTTGTTCGGGCTCCTCCCTTTTTTTTTTTTTTCTTTTAATTAGTGTTTTTTTAAAATATATGATTGATTTTTGAGTCCTGTTGCCAGTCTGCTCCCTCTACTTCGCAAATCTGTGTTTGCTTTTGACCTAAATAATATTACATATCAAGCAGTTGCAAGCCCTTAATCACTGTCGGGCAAAGAAATGGTGCCATGTGATGAGCTTCCTCAATTTCTCGTCAACTACTTCTCCAGCCCTATCTCTTCTTAATAAAGGATCCTGTGTGAAACAGCCTTGAGGAGACTCCAAAGTGGAATTACTTTTCCTTCCTCGCTGTTGTTCTGTTCCTGTTTGGGTGTGTGTGGTTACAGCTTTTGGGTTTGTGATTGCAAACTGCTCGGGTATTTTGTTTGTATTTTAGCATTTGGTTTTCATTCAATATACAAAGTGAAAGAGGAGTTGCAAATAAATCCCCCAGTCCCTGTTCGTCTACAGGACTTGTTGATCAGTGTGGGTGTGAGGCTGTATACTGAAGGAATCTGTTCTGTAGGGAAACCAATGTGTTCATGTAACTCTAGTTTTAATGATGTATGTACTAGAAGAACATTTGTGTTATGCCGGAACTGCCATTTTTAATGTATTGTACCTTCCCAGCTTAAATTTGCTAATATAGCTTCTGTGTGGCTTTTGGTACATAGGAAATCCACCTTCAGTCTTTTCAGCCTTTTGTTTTTTCTCCTCTCTGATGTTGCCTTCTGCCCTACTGCCCTCAAAGTTACAGCTTAGTTTCAAACCAGAAACTTTAGTTTCCTGTTGAATCTCTCCAGCTTCATCAAACCTGCAGGACTTAGGGGCCTTTTCCATATCTGAGGTCCTAACTATGGCCCAGCAGTGTCAGCATGGCACATGCAGGGATGGACCCATGCATCAAGCCCCTTTGGGAAGAAGATCTGCCCTTAAGGTGGGAGTGGTGGAGCTGCCCAGGGAGAACAGGGGCCAGACTATGGGCAAAAGCCTCCCCTGGTTTTGTCACCCTCAGAGATGCTGCTTTCCTTGGCATCAAATGCACACTGAGGTTGAAGGTAAGAAAACTGTGCAGCTTCTTGGCTTTGTGCATAAGCCTGTTCTCTCTCCAGTGTCTATGTCTGTTATTGTCTGAGCTCGGAGCTTTGCGCAGAGGAAATTGTTTTAATTTCTTTGCTTCACACATAGACTTAGTTTTCATATCTGCTAGCAAGGGCTTGTTCTCATCACAGAAGAACTGAGACTGGATGTAGAATTGTACAGCAACAGGCTGTAGTGTGAATCATAGTAATGGAAGTAGGGTGCTAAACCATGCCTCTTTTATGAGAGCTCTGAAGATGTCAGTACAAGGCTAGTTCGTTACATAACTTGTAAATAATTTTAGGCTTGATGAGGATAGGTGGTTGAATTGTATAGCAGGGATAAACATGCAGCCTGAGCAGGGAACTCTTTTAAGTAATCATGACCAGGACTGAGGGACTAGCTTTGGAAATGGTTGAAAGGATTTGCCCTTAGGAGGTTTCTTTGGAAAAGCCCATGTCATCCTGGGGTTTTACTGGGGGAGACCGCAGCAGTGCAGCCTCCGTGCCTTCAGCACAGCTCATTCAGTGACCAGCAAAGGCACTGGGGGCACATCAGGCAAGAAAGAAAATATTGTTGTCGAAGCGATTGGCAGAGGAGGTGGTTTGGGGGGAGACAACAGACAAGTATTGTCTTCACGTGGTTTTTGGCTCCTTCCTGCCTGCACGTGATGCCTTCTCCTGTGCCTGCACAATGCTGCTACACAGGCTCCTTCGGGCAGCGCTGGGACACTGCTTAAGAGCTAGCCTTCCCTCATGCTTTTCTTGTCCAGTTAATTTAATTGTTGCTTTATGGCTGCAGCCTCAGCGATGGCACTGTTGCGAACAATTTGGCTCATTTTCACTCGTTTCAGATGGTGCCTTTAGCATGCAGTAGAGAGGCTGTTGTGCCAAGAGGAGACAAAGCAGCCTCTGTTTTGCATGTGTTGGGAAGTGTGTTTCTAACCTGCTTGATGAAATCTTGCCACTGAAGGTAACCAAAAGTGGTCATAAGGGCAGCACTGTTCTGCCAGCCAGTTCTCACAAAACTAGGATTTTTTAATTTTTTTTTTTTTTGGCCCTTGAAAAAGCATCACAGCCGTCTTCTGCAATTGCTGTGCCTGAGCAGTGTTGCCAGTTTGCCACTTCTGGCAGTGTGGCTCCGTGCCAACAGCGGAAGCAGCTCAGAGGCTGGTGGGCAGCTCACAGTGACAAGATGGGCTCCAGAAAGCTCGCTAAACGGTAAAGCCTGTGAAGGGTTTTCTCTGCACGGGCTCCATAGGTGGATGAGGGGCAAAGTCTGAGAGGCATCCTCACAGCGATGGTGGGTTGATGCTGACCACACATCGTTGCTTGCTGGATGTCTAGTGCTCCTTCTGTATCACTGAGCATGTGGCATCACAGATGCATTTTCTTAAGGGCAAACAATCTGGAAGCCTTTGAATAAGTGCATGTTTGGGAAGGACTTGAAGGATGGTGCAGAGAAATGAACATGCTGATGCCAAGATGAGAAGAGTCTGTGGGTAAGAGGTCCATGAAAGAAACCTTGTGTGTGAGGTGGGACAGGCACAGTGAATGCTGGGGATGAGAAGGCAATAGAGGAGAGAGACAGAAGGGAAATAAACTTGCATGAGGTCTTTAGCTTGAGGGTAATAAAGCTCAAAGGCTCTGTAAAACACTCTCAAGAAAGACGGGATGTAATAAGAAAGTTGGAGGCTCTTGTATGTTAAGATTTAGGAGGGACTGTATATGGACTTGTTAAATGTTTACTGCACATCTTGATTAAAGTCTATTCTTTTAAACAGTTTAGGCTTTCCCTCCCAAGAAGCCTGTGTTTGGTATTTTCTTTTAAGAACTATTTTATGTCATATTCTGAATTCCAACACTCCGTTGTGTTGGAAAGGATCATGTTTCTCCACGTTGCGCTCTCTGCGCTGCAAGCTGCTCTGCTTTACACGAACTTCCTACCTTGGCAGGCACTGGCAGGGACTTGCCCGGCGCTTGGAGTCTCATTGCTCTTGTGGTTAGGTTCCTCCCAAAATTACAATCTCGTTCCTGGCTTGGAGGCAGCACCACAGCTCCCGGTTCAAATACTGTGCTGTGTGCAATGCTGCCCCAACTATTCTTGCCAAAAAATCTCCCTTGTGTGTGAAAACTTTATTAACAAGTATGTATATTATGGATTCCAGCACCAGAAAAGGTCACCTATTGTGCTAGGCACTATTCAGACTTTCCCTGTCCTGGACAGATTCTGTTCCAAATGGATGCCAGCCAGGTCTGGGGTGCAAGGAGGCGGGACGATGTGACACACAAGCAGAATGATGGTTTGCAAAAGTTGGTGTTATGATTTATCCAGGAAGATTTTTGTTTGCATTTGGTGCCTTTTTTTTTTTAATGTGGGTGGAGAGCAGAAAGGAAAAGTGAGAGGAAGTGGAAAAGAAAATAAACTTGAGTTTCTTGTGGGCTTCTCGTTCTTCTTCAACTTGGCATATTTGGTGGAGATGGTGAAAGAAAGGCTAAGTTGTCATCATTTTGATGCCACTGAAGGCAAACCAGTTTGCTCTCCAGTGCTCTGGGAGTCTGTGGGTTAGCAATCCCTTTCCCCTCACAGCTCCAGGCTGAGCCTGCTGCCTGCCCCTCCACACAGACCCCAGCTCCCCCATGATACAAAGATTCCCAAATCCCAAAAGCCACTGCTGGAACTCATGATCCTCAGCAGCTCAGCTTACTTTGAAACACCAGGCAGAGCGTTGCCAATTGCTGTTCTGCAGGCAGCATGGCTCCCTGGCAGAGCTCTCCGAGCAACATTGGGAAAGCAAAGGAAAGGAGACTTGGAGGCTTCCCTTTCCCCATCCCCCTTTGCCTGGGTGTTTGGCTTTCCACGCAGCTGGGGACTGGTGTTAATTCTTAAAACACTTGGTTGTAGCTTAAAATGACTAGATGGCATTTGTGTGGGGAGAGCTGAGATTTGTCACTGTCTCATTTCTTAAATCAAAAAGGAAAGTAACTGAAGGGAACAATTTGTATTTCTCTGCAAACTGATTTAGAGCACTATATAAATCATTTGACAGGATTGGTAAACTTGCTCATACCTTCATCACAGAACATTGTCTTGCTTTATCCTTGCTTGCCTGTGTTTCCTCATTCATGTTTCCCCTCATGGTATTACTAGGGTAAAAAAAATCTTCTGAAATCATCCCACCTTTCTCTTCCCTGGGCTGCACCGTCCCTTGAGAGGGCAGAATCAGTAGCTCAATAGCTAGCAAAGAGCAGTGGTCAGGCAGCTCTTCCACGCCAGGGATTGTGGATGGGAAGTCACCACTTACATGCCCTGGGATACTTCCTCGCCGAACCTTTAGGTGTTTTGGGTTTTGTTTGTTATTTAAATTCAGCTCCTGAAATAATTTCCTTGTGCTGTAGATTTTGGGAAATGGTCTTATTCCCCCCCTTACGCTGGGTGTTTCTCACAGACAGATTCTTGTAGAGGTCTCGTACCAGTTGCAGTGCTGGGGCAGGTTGGGACTGTTTTGCTTCGTCTCCTGAGCACCCAGACAATGATGTTTAGGGAAGTATATAAAAACAGGGCAGGCATGAAGTTATTTTTCCGTTGCTTACGTCCTCCTTGCTTCTGGCACTTTTAGAGCTGTAGTTCCCTTCTTCTCCCTCCTTACCACAATGTCCAGCAAAGTGCCTCTCAATTCTAGGATTTTTTTACAATGATGATGCAGAGGCGGTTACCTTTGGAAAATGTGCTCAAATGGAATAATTGAGCTGTCCAGATTAATATTCCTTACATGGATCTGCTCTAGTAGCTTTTATTTGACTGAGACTAACTCTAGTGGCAACCATGGTCAGATACTTCAATCATTTAGATACTTAAATAATTGAAATCTTGTAAATGGTGATGTAATGAAAATAACAAGTCATTGATCACCCTCAACCCTTCTCCCTTTGGGAGGTGGTTGGACCTCTGCGCGCCCGACCGCGACAGCTGTCTATGTGCAAAAAAAATAATCTGATGTTTAGTGTGCAGTGATGAATGGAAGAGCAAATGTTGTTGAGATTTTGTGTTACGGCTGCAGGTGAGCTGATCAGGTGCCACTAGGTGGCAAGTGGAGAGGTAACACGCCTAGTTTTATTTTTATTGTGCTAATTCAAATGATTAGAAATTATCTTAGGTGGATTTCTGTGCGGGCGTCATATGCGGTTTTTAACCTTTAGTCATTTTGATAAAACAGCATTGTGGTTAGAAATCCCTAGAGATGCTGACATGTCTGTTTAATCTCTGAAGGGAAGCGCATGGGAAGGGAGAGGAAGGCCGCTCCAAGCTTGATTTAGCCGTGTGAGTCTTGCTAAAGTATAGCTTACTGCAAAAATTACTGGTAATCAGACGTGCTGTCACAAACAGACAGCGAATGTGTAAGTATGAAACACGTACACCAGCCCCATCAAAGGCCAGACAAAGAAGGTTTCAATGGGAGCTTGTATCCACAGATAATGGCTTAAAGTGGTAATTGATGCCAGCTGCATAAAATCACTAGGCAGGGCTCACCAGCTGCCTCTCTCCTCCAAGAAGAAAGGATGTACTTTTGTATTCCTTCATGAGAATGACAGTCTCTCACCTTATTTGGTTTTAATCCTCCCCTTTTGTGATCCTGGACCCTCTGCAAATGGAGGGAGTGTTGGTGGTGGTGCAATGCCTGTGTTGTTGGGAGGAGGTGAGGGACCTTCATCCCTGAGCTGGCTCACATTTCCAAATCCCAGGATGGCCACCAAAACACCTCCCTCAGCACAGGAGGATCCCTGCTGCAGGCTGAGGTCTGCTTTCCCTGTGGCATGTGTCCATAAGGAGACCTGTGCAGAAAAGGTCTTATCTGGTGAGATTTTTGGGTGGGATTCATCTCACCTTGATGCAAGACGTTGCAAGATTGGTGTGTGGATCTTGGCTAATGACCTGATCCTCCTTTTGTAGTTAGTGGGGAGAAGTAAACACTGGTAGGGTGCACGCTGTTTGGCCTCTTTTAGACGTCCGCATCAGAATGAAATCAATTGTACCCTGGAAAAAAATGTTCCTGAATCAAGAACAGAACAATTTTGGTCTGGCCATCTTTTTATTCATTTATTTTTAAATCTTACACCAATTGCTGTATCACAGCAGTACTGCAGCCTTCGTGCTGATTAATCCTCATGATAGCTCCTGTCGCCACAAAGTCTTCAGGACTCTGTGCCAGGGACTTATTGATCCACGCTAAGTAAGTGGAGTCCTCCAAAGCCTGGCAAGAATTACTGAATCCATTTATTTTTGTAGGCTGGAATTTGGACTGGATTGAACTGTAGGTGAGATGCTATTTGTGTTGTGGACAGATGTTCAATGACATCTGAAATAGGACTTTGGGACCATTGTTTTAGCCTTAGTTAAGAGAGATACTTGGGGGTTGCTGCAGGGCATTGAGCAGGTGCTTTGACACAGCTACAAGATAGAGCTGAAAGAGCAGTAACTGCCTGCCGTCTGCTGGGTCTGTCCGCATCTCTTCTTGTTGTTGTTTGTTCCTTGGGGTTTTTTGAGGGGGTGCATTTTAAAATTATTTTATCTTTCAGACATAGATCCTGTCTAAGCGTTGTCATTTTTGGCTGCTGTTACAATAGATAAACATGAACAACCTTTAGGACATCCTGCCCATTGTGTTGTAAAAGCTATTGTGTTCATGTGCCAAGGATAGGAAGTAATTTTTATATAAAACGTCAGTGCAAAATAGATTAATCCAATTACACATATTAACCTATCAGCAATTAAGTCCTAAAACATTAAGTTTAATAAATGCCTTGTTACAGTGTTTTTTCCTAAATTTGAAGTTCACTGTGGTAGCGTCTTGTGTAAGCATTTATTCTTATTCTTCTCCATCTTTTTTTTTGCATATGGTCTAAATAAATTTAAAAAAAAATCACACAAGACCAAGGACAACAGAAGCAGCTGAGGAAGCACTGAGTTAGCTTTTGGCTCAAAAAGCTGTTCTGATAACTCTTTATCCCAGGACTGCTGTTCACTGGGAACTTTGATTTACAAGATTATTTTACTGTTTTTTTCAGCCTTCCAGAAATACACGGTATTTTACTTTAAAGGTGCATCATGAGAAGATTTAAGACTAGTTTATCCCTGGTGCATTTTGGGAATTCTCTCATAAGAATTTATGAGTAAGCATTGCATCCCACAGTTAGTGTATTTGAAGTAATTGTTTGCTTTGTAGCATTTTTGCTGCAAAAATTGTTGCTTTTGCTGAAGCCAAGCATACTAGTGTGTATAAATAGTTAACATGTACTTAGTATTAACATCTGCAAATGTCGTGAATAGGTTATTTGATTGCTAGTATGGTACAAATTGCAAGGAAGTTTTAAGGCTTAAAATTTTATCATGTAATCAGCTTTGACATTACAGGATAATCAAAATATGTGCTACCATTTCCATCAGCCAGCCACCCTAGGGAACAGAGGTTTTGGTTTCTTCCTGGAACCAATTTAAGGTAGACGTTTCTGCCATGGATATCTAAGTCTAGAAAATTGTGGAGCAAATAAAGATTGCGCTAAAGGAGTCAACCCGCTGTCTTTTCGTTGATTGCTTCTGAGTTGCTCTGTGAAGGCTCCCACTGCCTAGGTGTAGTAAGAGAGTTGGAGGTGGGATGGTGTCTGCTCCTTCTTCTGTATCTGCTGGCTATCTGCTCAGACATCACCTCAAAGTGTGCATGGATCCTTGGGTCCTGCTATGCAACGTGTCCTACTGTCACTTCAAAAATGGATTGTGGGTGTTCTTAAGGAGTGGGTGCATAGTGTCACCCACTTTAGCTCTTTGAAAGGATGACCTTCCTTCACCTGAGCTGCTCTCTGCTTGGCACCTCACTGAGGCCCGCCGGGAGCCAGGGGAAATCCTTCCTCTGCCTTTGTGTCCCAGCATCCTGTTTACTGCCTGGGCTCTCTTCCTGATGCACTTGCTCTTCCTCTGTGGAGGCAGATGGAGGAGGAGGAAATTTGTGCAGGAGGCAAACGCCTTGTCCATGCACTGAGGGGAATTCCTGATCTCCGCCTCTGCTTTTCCTGTGCCAGGCCTGTACTAGCACTGAGGTGGGGCCCCGTGGTCCTCACCGTGGGGAGACCCACCTCAGAGGGCCTGCTTTGGCAGTCAGCTGTGCCAAGCCGTTGTCTAGCATTTAAATAGAAGCGTTTGCAGTTTTCAAAATTCAAGGAAAAAAAAAGAGAGGAAGATGGAAGTAATACTCCTCTATAGTAAATTCACAGACTTTTCCAATTTTCTAGTTCTCTGGGTTACATAGAAAAAAACCCTGCTAGCTGTGTATTTGGTTAAGGTATTACAAGCATAGGGTTTTTAAACAGATCCTGTCCTGCTCCATCATGGGATGATGTCCAGTGCGGCCTTCATTTTTTTTTTTTGTACTACTGAAAACTTGAGAAAGGAAAGGTCTGTTTCGGACTATCGCAATAAACAGGATTTTGATGCCATGGACGTAGGATGCATTTATTGAGCATGATGCTGATATAAATTGAACTTGTAAAAAACTACTTGTGTGGAAGAGAATAAATAAATAATACACATAGTATATTAAACATACTGGTTTTGGTTTTTTTTCCAAAGGACGAAGAAGAAGAAATCAAACTGGAGATTAATATGCTAAAGAAGTACTCTCATCATAGAAATATTGCAACTTATTATGGTGCTTTCATTAAGAAAAGTCCTCCAGGACATGACGACCAACTGTGGGTAAGCAGATATTTCTCTGGCATGTTCATAAGTCTTTCCCTTTTTGCATATAGTTTAAGGATGACAGAAGTATCACACTATGGAAAGACAAATTAATGGAGTTTGGTGCTTGCCTGAACAGATAGATAAGTGAATCACATAGGCTAATCATGCATCCTTAAGAGGATGCCTGAACTGAGATTTCCTATTAGCAATGGATTTGCTCTTTAAGTAACTTTTTTTTCTCCATTTCCCAGATGGATAGTAACATGTTTCATGGGAACAAGGCAGACAAGCTGAGAAGTAAGAATGTGTGGCTGTAAAAGGAAAGCTACACTTAAGAAGCGTACCCATTACATTTCTCATCCCACCTCATCTGCACCCTCTAGAGGATTGAAGTTTGGGTTTGAAATGGCAGGGTACAGGCATCAGTGCATATTCTTCCATAAATAAATGGGAGATAAAGAAAGCGATGTGTTGCAATGGTGTGATCAGTTTGATTCCATCAGCGCTGGATGCGCTTACTCCTGTTGCTGCTAATGCATTTTGCATCGTTGAGCAAATCCAGATTCCCAGGATTAAATTACAGTGATTAAATCAGTCCTTGAAAATGTGGTAACTAATGTGAGACATATTCCATATATGTCTGACACACATTGGAGACATTTGGTTTGAATCCGTTTTCCAGGCAGAGATATAAAATAAATTATATTCTCTGCTTCACGAGGGTTTCCCAAATCAATACTGCAACCTGATTATTTTGCTTCACTAGACATCTGGGAACTGTGTCTAATGTTGGTTGTATGCGGATGTTTGCTTTGCAGCTTGTTATGGAGTTTTGTGGAGCAGGCTCTATCACAGACCTTGTGAAGAACACGAAGGGGAATACTCTGAAAGAAGACTGGATAGCATATATTTCCAGAGAGATTCTCCGGGTAAGGAAAGTAGTCTGCTCCACTGGTAACAGTCTTACAGAGATGTAGCCTAACTTGGGGTTCTGCAAGAAGCTGTTTCCAATCAATCCTGTTATCCATGTCATTGCTTGGAGAGTGCGTAGGAGCAGATAGATGTCTGCTCCACATCATTTAACTCCGTGTGAGTTGTACTGCATTGAACAGCAGCCTTACAGAAAATAGCAATTTTTAGTCATGAGAAGCTAGCAGAAGAACCAGTGATCTTAGCTATTGTAGAAGCAGTTAAACAGTGTCCATAACACACTGGTTTGGTGAAGCCTGAGGTTGCAACAGTGTCATAAGACAAAAGGGTGCGGTAATAGGCTTTTCCAAATGTTCTTGCAGCCGTCTTTCTCTGCTCCTCATCAAGTCTGTGGAGGAAGGGAGTTGGCTCAGGCCAGCAGTCAGGACTCCTGTGCTGCGATGTGCTCATGTATTGTCTATTCCTGCGGTCTATCTGGAGCGAGCAGATACATCGTATGTGGCTGTGTGCTGCAGAGTGCTAGCAGACGGTGCTGCAAAAGTTTCTCAGGAAGAGCAATGCTGCTTACCAGTTTTCCTAAAACTGAAGCTTTAACTAATTACTCTTCATATTTAATTTCCAGTTGATACAGTTTAAGTGCTTTTTGAATTGGCATTTGTTTGCAACACTAAGTAAATCTGTTACAGTTTTCCTCGTGCTTCTTTGTAAAACAAATTACCTCCTACCCATACCACTACACAGTATGTTTGTTCAATTGCCTCATCATAAATGAAGTTCTGTAGGGCTTTATGTTAAAGGAAACCACCACTGGCTCTTGCATAAATCAGCTCTGCGCTTGTCTACATTACACGTTTGCTCTGCCTTGGCAATTTTGAAGATGGTGAGGGAGGGAGACATACAATTCTGGTCTCTTGCTCTAATTCCAAATGCTGGGAAAGAGTCTGAGTGCTAGCGTTCAGGCTGGCACGTTTTAAGTTGTTTATGAGGGAGAAGAAGAATGCCTACTGGCGTTTGTATTTCAAATCAAATGGATAGCTTTCTCTAATATGAGGAAAGCTAACTTCTGCAGGACTGATCTTGCTCTTGATTTGAGAACTGCGTGACCTTGGAGGTATTTCGTGCTATGCTGCATTCATCCTAGGTTCTCCTCAGGTAAAGTAGTCCTGCTTTCTGAGCAGAGGAAAAAGTTACTTACCTCAGAAAAGAATTAGGTGAAAGCTATTTTCTCATTCCTGTGAGAGATTTGCAAAAGGAACCTTAATTGCTTGCTAGCAGGAACTGGAATATCTGGAAAAAAAGGAATGCTAAACTCACATTGCAAAACTTGATTTGACACCGAGTTTGTCAGAGAGGGAGGAGAGAGGTTGCGTAACAGAAAGTTAAAATGAGCTAAAGTGCCAAAGATTGGTGCAGGTGGAGATACAGGTGAGGGTTGACTCAGTGGATCCCTGTGTGGCTGGAGGGGCGTGGGGACTGCAGGAGAATAGAGACGTGCCCCTCTGTCTCCTCCCAGCCCAAAAAAATGCGTTTTTTCCATAAGGTTACATGCTGCTCTGGAGAGAACAGATTATTATCTCTCTGGCTGGATCGGCATAGCAGAAGGCTTTAAAAAGTGTCTTCTGTGAAGCTGTGGAAAAGCCTTAATTCCTGTGAAAAATAAGACCCCGCTTAGCAGCCATTGAAGGGTCTCAGGGACATCAGCCGTTTGCTTGATTAACTTGTGACATGTGTGAGGAGGAGCTGTGGATGGTGTTTTTTTTTATTGTCACGCTCATTAACTGTTTTTAGAAAAGAAAATAGCCCAATGGTTATGTAGGCAAACTGGTAAATGATCATTTAATGAAGAACATGTGTTAGGAAATATTTCTCTACAGCAACCACTACTCTCTTAACCTCTTGCAGCTGTAAAGGTTCTATTTCTTTATTTTTCATAAAACATTAAAAGCCTATGAGGGCAACATGAACAGGCAAGACAATCCCACCGGAGACTACAATTTTCCAAGCAGAGAGCTGAGGAGAAACCAAAATACAGGCAGTTGCTAAGAGGGTTGCCTGTTGTTCTCCCAATTACATTAGAGAGTAAAATGCAACATATGTCTTCCTCAGCCCTCCCTCCACATGGCTAACGCTTTGGGGCATGCATCCAGGTGCTGTCTCAACAAAAAGCACCGTATGCCAGGAGGTTTTGTTTCCTTTGGAAAGTATAATGCTCATGCTATTTTTTTCTCTTTTGCATGCTTTTTTTTTCTCAAGGAACAATTATCTGGCTTTGTATTTAGAGAGGCTGGAGATGTGAACTGCAGCTTTGCAGCAGAGCTTTTGTTTGTCCGTCAGTCAACCCTCAAACATAACTGCCAGTCCGTCACCCTCCCACCCCCTTCTTGGGGTTGGGTATATGCGTGCTGATGCTGCCTCCTTTCTCCCTCCACCCCTTTTCCCCAAACTAAGTTCTGGGTGACTCTATGTGTCAGACGCCAGTGATGTACACTGACACTGATGTAATTTGCAGTGTCATTGAATGGAGACTTTTCTGGAAGCTGAACTTTCTTCTTGTGACAGCTGAGAGGTGTTTGCACAGTGCAGATGTTGGGCTCTATTTCGGTACAGCGTGTGCATGACCTGGGGCCTGGGTCTCTGCTCCTTTACCAAAAGCTGTGTGGGTGGTGGGCTGCTACAAGGTGTCTGCAAGTCCCGTTGCACCCAGCCATGGAGCAAGAGCCCAAGACCCAGTGCTGTGGGCTTTGGGAGGGCTGGGTCTGGGTAGTCTGTTGCTAAGCCAAGAGCCTCACTCTGAACATCTCTCCTTCCTCTCTTCTCCTTAATGCAGGGGTTGGCACATCTTCATGCCCATCATGTGATTCACAGGGATATCAAAGGGCAGAATGTGTTGTTAACAGAGAATGCCGAAGTGAAACTCGGTAAGTAGGCATGCACTTCCACTTCCTCATTCTTTGGTTTTATGATGTTCCCAAATTAATTTCATCCTTTAAGAGCTCTGCAACATATTCAGTAGCATGAGCACTCTTGTCACTGCTCCCACGTGGACTGAGGCCCTGCACGTATTTCCTCCTGCTTTGGAAGGATGTAGTGCAGGTTTTGATGCTTTTTGTTAGGAGATGTTGGCTTTCATGCCAGAAACAGTGAGAGGATCGTTTTGTTTCCCTCACCGAGCTGTGCACGACTTTGGTTCGTTCTGATTCCCTTTATTCTGGACTCAGGAGGTGATGGGAGTCTCTTGTGTTTGGCTTTAATTAAAATTAAACCAGTACCTGCTGTTTGGGTTCTGGACACAAAAATACGATCTGGACCGCACACTTGAGGGAGCTGTGACATGAAGTTCAAAATGCGGTTCCAGCTCTGGCATGCCTGCTGAAAAGTGTGCCCATCCCTGGCCTCTTCTCTCCCTTCCAAATGGACATACTATTTTTTTCTTTAATCTGTTTCTTCCAGTTACTGCACACTTTAACCTTTTGTGTTTGTATCATGCTACGCTCGCCACCTTTTTTTGGTTAAATATAGAGCCATGCTGAAGCCCTCCCACCCAGCCCACATCCCTTCTGTTTTGCATTACACCTTCCTGCAGCACGAGGGATGGAAAGATGTCCTGGCTCCTAGAGGAGAAAGCTCTTGGGAGGGTTTTCCTCCTTTTTGTCCAAAGCGGAGCACAGTAGCTCCCAAACTGTTGCTCCCACTGAGCTCATCTACACCAGTTTGTCAGTGTTGTTTGTGTGATGGATGCAGTGAAGCTGACACAGCCCTGCTAGAGCAGATGCAGTTACTGGTATGGAAAGACATCTATCACTGTTGTCATGAGCAGGGAGAACTGAAGGGAAGAAAACACCCTTGTAATGTAATTCCCTTGTAATGAAATGGGCATGTCTTTTGCAACCAGCGTGCTCGTGTGCTCAAAGTTAGCACCTCTTGAATAATCTCAATCTTTTGCTCCTATTGACACATCTACTCAGTGCATTAGAGCAGAGAGGAATTCCCTGAGCAACAGATGATTTTTGCTGTTTGATTTTAGAGCAGGAAAGGTAGACAGCTGAAAGGGAGATGTGCTCATGCATGAGATTTTTCCATAGCATGAGAGGTACCTTTGGGAAGCAGCTCCTTCTGTATAGATAAAGGTTCTTGGCTTCTCCATTTGGGAAGGGAATAGCCCTTTCTCAGCCTCTCGGGCAGTAATTTTTTGGCTCCCTTCTGTACAGGCAGGCTGGTGAGAGGTGCCAGAAAGGTGGTCCTACCTGCCGTGTCCCTTGACCCTTATGGCCCAAGCACGTTGCATGTGAACCACAAGGGCTTGACTGCCTCAGTATAAATCATCATATTTCTCCTCAGCATGGTCCTCCCACGTGGAGCATCCACAGGGTTTTATTTCCAAATCACCTTACGGAAGTAATCACTGCATTATTTTTCTCCTCTTATTTTATTTTACTCTTTTCCCACCCACAGTGGATTTCGGTGTGAGCGCTCAGCTGGACAGGACGGTTGGCAGGAGAAACACTTTTATTGGAACTCCGTACTGGATGGCTCCAGAAGTTATTGCCTGTGATGAAAATCCAGATGCTACATATGATTACAGAGTAAGAGAATCCTTTTCCCAGATTAAAAAAAAATCAAACAACATACAAAAGCTGTACACTTCCAGTATGAACGTCTGTGAATTACAGCAGTTTTTGAGACTTCTTATGCTATGTAGGACTAATACTTTTTTGCGTAGGTAGGTTCTTGTTACAAGAGTATAAGGTATGGATCACTGTCAAATTGTGACCTTTAGTAGTTGCCATTACTTGTATCATCATATCTTTGAGACATAAGGAGTATTGGAGGAGTACAGCACACCTCCACTGTGCTGTAGGTGCTTAGAGAAGGCAAAAAAAATTCACTGGAAACGCTCTTGTTCTCAATTTGTATAATGATTGTACTTTAAATTACGTTAGACTATGTCCCAGTTAGTGTAGTAAACCAGAACAATGCATTTTAGGTGTTGCCTTAAATAGGACCACCGTCTGGAGAGCCAGTTAAGTTCAGAAGGAGCCCTTTTAACTGTACCTGTTCTTGATTTCAAGATACATATATGTGTTGGTAAAAATTTATCCATCACAACATTTCTCAACAAAGATAGTTTTTTATGTAGTTTGCTGCAAACTAAAGATGTAATTATTCAAAACTGTAATTGGCTTAATGGTATTTGCACTACCCTTAAGAATGTTATGTATGTGTATTTAAAGTTAAATTTCTATAGTGAAATCATACTGTGGTCTTAAAAGTTCTTCTCAGCTTGCTTTAACGAAAGCACAAAGAAAGAAAAAATGTGAAAACATGCATTAAAAAAAGCATGTCACTTAGACTAGTGCAATTGTTCCAACTTCTAACCAAGAAGGGCAACAAAGATACCAGAAAGCCTGTGATTAAGGCATTACAATGAATTTTAGAGCTGAATATCAATTATATCAATTGGGCAAGATTGATAGTGGTGTTTGTCATCAATATGTTTGTGTTTTGAATCTATTTTTAAAACCTAGATTATTTGAATTTGTGGTTTGTACCTTTTAACTAAGATTGATCAGATTGATCCTATTTCTCTTGATTCAATCACTTTTTACATCCGTCAACTCATTGTACTAAAGATAATGCTTTATATCTTTGCAGATAGAGTTATTAGGAAGGAAGGGTGGGTATTAAATGATCTAATAAAGGAGAAAAACTCTCTGTAGTATTTGCTAATGCAGTAGTGATGTGAAAAATAACTCTTTCTGCCGCTGAAAACACCTATTTATTGTTCCTGGTGGAGTCTGCTGGGCTCTCTCCCTGAAAAAATTAATGGTTGAAAGATTTTGTATGATCCTGTAAGTGATCTTTAAGATCACTGAGGCTGTGCAATTTAGTTTGAATGGCTGGATTTTTATATAGCAGGGACCAAAACTGAACACACTATTGCAGGTGTGGCCTCACAGGCACTGAGTGGGAAGGCAACTTCTTTATTTCTGCTGGTGATGCATTTGTTGATACAACCCAGCATCCTGTTGGCTTTCTTTGCCACAGTGGCACACTATTTGCTCATATTGAGCTTGTTGTCCACCAGGGTGCCCAAGTCCCTTTCCACAGAGCTGCTTCCTAGGCAGGTAGATCCCAGCTTGTGCTGCAGTCCTAGATTACGTTTTCCCAGGTGCAAGACCTTACACTTGTCCTTGTTGAACTCCATAATGTTCTTCTTAGCTCACTCTTCCTGCTTATCCAGGTCTTCCTGTAGGATGGCTCTCGTTCTAAAGTGTCCACTTCCCCACTCAGTTTGGTATTATCAGGAAACTTAATCAAGGTACACTTGATCCCATCATCCAGATCACTTACAAAGATATTAAACAACATTGGGGCCAGTGTTGATCCCTGGGGGAACCCCACTTGTGACAGGTTGCCAGTTTGAAAAAGAGCTATTTACCTCCACCCTCTGGGTGCGGCCTGCCAGCCAGTTCCCCACCTGCCACACAAACCAGTTGTCTGGACCGTAATACATCAGTTTCTCTAGGAGGAGATTGTGGGGAACCCTATCAAAAGCCTTGGAGAAATCAGAGTAGACAATGTCCACTGCTCACCCCACATTAATTGAGCAAGTTACTTTGACATAGAAGGAAGTGTTGGTCAGGCACAGTTTGCCCTTGGTGAATCTGTACTGGCTTTTCCCAATCACATGTGATAGCCCCCAGGAGGATTCATTCCATAACTTTTCTGGGTATTGAAGTAAGATTGATGGGCCTATAATACCCTGGCTCCTCTTATAAGCCCTTCATGTAGATGGAGGTGACCGTAGCCACCTTCTGGTCTTTTGGGATGTCCTCTGCTCTCCACAGTCCTCAGATTATAGAGAGCAGCCTCACAATGATGTCAGCCAGCTCTCTTAAAACCCTCGGGTGGATAATGTCTGGGTCTGTCTATTTGTAGGGGTCAAGCTCCTGTAATAGTTCACATACCAACTCTTCCTTCATTGATGATGGGTCTGTGTTTGCATCAAACTGGATTATTGTTTCCAAGGCCTGGAGCCCAACAGTGCTGGTAATGACAGAGGTGAAGAAAGTATTGAGAACCTCTGCCTTTTCAGCTTTGTTGGTGAATTAATTCACCTCTCCTGTTTAACAGTGGGCCAGTATTTTTCTTATGTTTCTACTTGTTTTTTACATACCTGAAGAACCCCGTCTTGTAGTATTTGACATCTCTGCCCCATGTCAATTTGAGCTGAGCTTTTGCTTTTCTAACTGCATCTCTGTGCACCCTGGCAATGCCCTTGTTCAATCCTTTGTAAACAAGGGAATATGGAAAAATGTGTTGTTTCCTAGACTGGGATTTCAGGCAAATGTATTTTATAGCTGTAATGTCAATATATTTTTATGCATTACTAGAAAGGATTGTTTGAATACTCTGAATATGCGCTTGCATTTCTGCATATATGTATGTGTTATATGAAAGGCAGGATTTTATTATACTGTTGCAAGAAAAAAGTAGCTTATTTAAATAGCTGTGGTATTTGGTTTCAGTCTCACCTACAGGGCCTCCGTAAATAGTACTCCCTTACTCTCTGAATGGGTAAATCCACCTACTAACATATGGTCTCTCTCTTTTTATGCAGAGTGACCTTTGGTCATGCGGCATTACAGCCATAGAGATGGCAGAAGGAGCTCCCCGTAAGTGATACGTGTGCTTCTCCAGTGGGCTAATTGAGACTGAAGCGTGTACTTGGGAGATGCTGGTTGTAATCTAAGCCTAGTTTTGAGGTTTCTGAAAGTATCCTCATGCTATTTCTGTTCTCTTTGGTTTTGCCTGCCCTATAAATATAAAATCCCGTAAATAGCAGTGCTTTTGATAAAGATAGGATTGTGTTTAAGCACTACAGTGCAGACTGCAGTAACTGAATTTCTATAACAGGTATATTTGAAAGCTAATCTTGAGCTGAGCTTCCTTCCTGTGGGTAATATATTGTGTTTTGGAGTTGTGTCCTGATTTGTGTATGGCCTGGCCTGGGATGCTGAAACCTCAGCTGGGGAGAGGAGCAGTGGGGCCTCGAGAAAATTGACCTTAATGAAAAATGCATCTGTAGCAATTGTTTCTCTGTTGGCTTTCTGTCGATCTGGGTAGTGCTAACATTGCTTCTGCTTTTGTTTCCACTTGTCGGTGGGCGGTGTTGATCTTTCTTAGCAGTGACATAAATTGTAAATCTGTCTTCAACACAAAAGTATTGAACTTAATGCTCCCTGCTTGAGAATACTTGTCAGTATATGGGTATTTTTGAGAGACAAAACTGGAAACCAAAAATGCACAGCATTTTTATAGCTTATTTTCCCCTCGTATAGTTATTCTTTATGAATATCAAGTCAGACAGCAGATTATGCGCAAGGAGGACATCAGGATTTAAAAATAATAAAAAAACTAGGCATGATATTTTGGCTTTTAATGGTGATTTTAATGAAAATCCTCACTGAACTAGCAAACGTGCCTACCCTCACTCCCAGCTGGAGCTGTGTATTTGAAAAGTAACAGCCTAATGTATCTAAGAGTGAGTTAATTAATTTTTTTTTTTTACATGTAAACAGCCACCGCAGCCCAGCTTGAAACCCCTGTCTTTGAAATAATCATGTTGAAATAAAGTATTGATATTTTCCTACGTAAAAAATGGTCATTTTATTATCACTGCTGCCTGATATTTTTTTTTTTTGGTCCTTATTGTTAAAGTAAAAATGATACATTGAATCATAACACTCTTGTTTTGATAAATGTTTTAGGAGGTCTGATGGTTTGGATTGCTTTTTTTTTTTTTCCTTCCTAATTGCATGTTTGCATGAATGCCCATGTGAGAGCTGCTCCCAGGACACCTCAGCCAGCACTATATTAACAGCATTTGAGCTACCACTTGACCTCCTTTTTGCTGTACCTTTTTGTTCAGTGCATTGGGTTGCCTGGATGGCTTTCAATTAAAAACTATGTCTGTGGGTTTTGTAAGCCTGGAATTGGACAATAGTATTTTTTCTGTCCAAACCGAAGCAGAGTTTGGCCCCTTTTTGTGTAAGCAGAAGAGGGGCATTTGAGAAGTAAGCAAAGATCTGATGTAAATGCTGAACAGCTCTTGCCTTGGTCTGCCCTCTGGCATGTGGGTTCTGCCTCCTTCTCCAGTGGTGGCTGAAGAGTCTATCTCTAAGCTTGGTGGTCTGATGGGATCCACAGGCACCCAAGGGGCTTCTCTCCCAAGGTTGTGTCCCCTTATTTCTGAATTCTGAATCCTCTCCACATCAGTCTGTTTCTCCCGAATTTCTGTTGTGGGTAAAATGTTACCTCTTCCTGCAGTGATCATTCAGGCTGAGACTGATGGTGCAAGAGGTCAAGGACAGGAGGGTGGTAAAACCAGAGAATTTGCTTCTAGTGACCTTTCTTGGGCAGCCTCTCTCCCTGCTCCTTGGTTTCCCTGTCTTGGCTCAGCTATAGTGTTTTGCTGTGGAACAGAAGGAAAGGCTGTCTGGCAGAGGTCCCAAACTCCTGCTAAGTTTCTGCTGAAGCCAATGGGACTTCTTTTTTACAAAAGTCATGGGTTTGTGTTTCAGTTCTGCAGAGAGTCCTTTTTTTTTTGTGAAACAGACCCTCCCATGCTTTAAAACTGTCAGGTCTGGGAGTACAGAAAGTCTCCAAGTCTGCAAACTCAAAATGAGGTGTCCTCCATAATGGGAGATAAGGGCAGGTGAAGAGAAGTTTGTAACTGTGTCATTCTTCCTTTCTGCCATCATCATCTCCCAATATTTTATTGTCCGGAACATAAGTTAGATGGAGGAGGGCCATGCACAGATGTTGCCATCATGGTTGATCCTGAAGTTTAATCTGTGCCTCAATCTCTTTTTCTTTTGGGGGCTGCCCTTGCACACTAAAGTGTAGAACTGTTGTCAATTCAGGCTAATTCCGTTTAGCTGTGTTGCTCTCTGCATCTGCTACCTGTGTGGCTGGTATGGTGGGAATGGTTGCGGAAGCTGAAGCTGTGGTATTGACAGAGAGCAACCAAGCCAAGATCTCTATGTTTCTGTTTGGTTTTCTTTCCTTCAGCGCTTTGTGACATGCATCCCATGAGGGCACTCTTTCTGATACCCAGGAACCCTCCCCCACGGTTAAAATCCAAGAAATGGTATGTGTTAGTTATATCTTGTTTGTAGCCCTTTTTGTGGTATGATATTTTCTTGTGTCTCATCGCGTGCTGTTTTGTTAACTACTTCCACAGAACTATAAAGCAATTTCACTTAGCAAAAATCACTCTGTTATCTTCTGTGCCACTGAATCAAAGCATGAAATAAAAAAACGAGCATTGTTTATTTAGTTCTGTTTGTCCCAGAGAAATTTTATCTTGATTTGTGTGAAAATAAAAGCCAAGCTTTTTTTTCTTCACAGAGCAGCATCTGTATTAAGGTGACAAATAGATCCATATTTTAAAAAATAAACTCCCGCAACACTCTTAATATGCAGTATGTTTTCTCAGATGTATCATAACACAGAAACAGAACAGTACTATAGTGTTCTAGTTGCTAAGTTGAAAGGAGCTATTAAAACTAATGAAGGCTTTTACTATAATTATTGTAAATGATTGGAATTGAATGTGTACTTCTTGCCAGCTGAGAAGAATCCATTAGTATCAGAGGATTTCCTCCCAGTTACTGGTTACAACTGGCACATGTGAAACAAAAATACCCTCTAGAAAGAGGTTTTGTATAGATTGAATGTGATCACAGGATGCTGCGATCCTGTCAAAATAATTAAGTGATTTGACTGCCTATTCAATATCAACATAATATAAACTTGGATTCCTTGCTGGACTTGGTCTTTGTCTGGATTGACTTATTTATGCACTTGTACTGTCAAGGCATCCCTCTCTTTACTTGCTTTCAGCATATGTTAAAGGAATAGAGATGCATACGCAGTATTTGCGTAAGACTTTCATTAGCCTTTTGGTTTAGAATAATAACACTTCAGGCATGAGGAATAAAAAAAACAAACTATGAAGTTACCCTGAATTCAGCCTATTAGATTACAGAAGGAAAGTGAAGCAATGGATGGAAACTGTCAGTTTTACACTTAACAATGTAGTGGAGGTGTTTGCTGCGCAAGCACAGGAGCAGGTTGAGAGCACCTAGCAATCAAAAAGTGACTCTGGCCAAAGCCAGCACTGCTGTGACTCAACTGCTTTGATAGTGTACACAGTGGCAGGTTATGGGGAAACAGGCCAAATGATGAAAAATGCAGTTTTGAATATTTCCATTATTAGCATTTTGCAAGGCGGTTTGTTTGGTGACTTCTGTCTGAAGAGGTCCTCTTTCAAGAGTTTAGATTAAGTTCAAATTTAGGAAGGTGGTGCTCCAGCTTTGCTAACTCCCATACCCTGTCACTGTATGTGGTGTGCAGGAGGAGCTCAGTTCAGTTCATGCCCTAAACTGAGTTGGTGAGAATTTGACCCCAAGTGCCCGTGTTGAACAGACAACACTGTTCAACACCCGTCTGTTGTTCCATAAGGATTTTTTGTGTGTGACTCTTCAGGGAAAAAATAAAATACTCTTAAATTCTCACAGACCTAGCTCAGGGAGTCCAGGTGCATACAAAACCAGCATGGTGCTGCTTGTGGGAATGTTGGCTGTGGTTCTTGTGGGTTTCGGTGCAGCTGTTCTGAAGCAGACGTGCCCTTAGATAGCATGGGCAGGTGGAGACACATCAGCACTGCCCTGCCCATGCTCCAAGCAAGCTGGATGCTACCCAGCTCTGGTCCAGAAGTAGCAGAGCTGGGTTTGCATGATTTGCCTTCACTAATAGTTCCTGCCTTTCAGGGCAATTATGCCCGTGAAATAGGGCACATTGCTGTGAGGCTGTGCCTGAGCACTGCAGGTATGTTATAGGATTACCCTGTGTCCCTCCAGCCCAGTGCTCAGCTGGGGCACACTCAACTCTGTTTAGGAGGCACACTTGCAGACAACACTTGTACCGTCCTCTGGGATGTGATGCTTTTTGAGGAAAGGAATTAGACTTTGAGGAAGAACAGGAAAAATGAGCTGAGTTTTACCTGTGTTCTTTTTGTTTGTTTGTTTTTTCACTCCCTGCTTTCTCAGGTCAAAAAAGTTTTTCAGCTTTATAGAAGGTTGCCTAGTGAAGAATTACATGCAGCGACCTTCTACAGAACAACTTTTGAAACATCCCTTTATACGTGACCAACCAAATGAAAGGCAAGTCCGAATCCAGCTTAAGGACCATATAGACAGGACAAGGAAGAAGAGAGGAGAGAAAGGTATGCAGCTTGTTAAAAATATGTATTTTTGTCCTGCTTTGTATTCTAAATGCCCACCCCTAGAAAAGCTCCAAACAACCCAAACCCTTGAAAGGCTCTTTTTTTGGTACTGTTTTGACTATCAGCAAGCTTTTAGGTTTTTTTCTGTCCTCTACAGAGAAAGTATCAATTTCAGATAAGTTAAATTTACTTGCTTCTGGGTCACTGCCTCTTCCATACAAACATTAAACAGTATTTAGGAGGATATTGGCATATATGCCTTTCCTGGTTTTGGTCTGTGGTAGGTTCATTCCTGGAATGGTGCCATAAATCAGATTCACAGGAAATAACTCATCACAAGAGCTATGAAGCAAATGTCTTGGGCAGCCTGTTTTCTTTATTCAGGTGGTGCCGAGGTTCTCCAGGTGTCTTGTCTTACATATAAAACCTGGTGCCATTCAGGGAATTTGCTGAAAGTCTGCTGCAAAGCTCTGTGCTACTTTACAAGTGTGGGAAGATGGGCTTGTGTATGTAAAATGAGTTCTATGGTCTGCAATAGATCTTCTCACAGAAGGGGATAGGAACCGGTTCACTAAGGCACTACTGCAACTCCCCACTGTCCTAAAATTAAAGATAAGCACTATCTTGGCCTTTTTTTCTTTCCCATTAGATGAGACTGAGTATGAATATAGTGGAAGTGAGGAAGAAGAGGAGGAAGTGCCTGAACAAGAAGGAGAGCCAAGGTAACAATTGCTTTTAGGAGGGCTCTGGGCAGTCCATGCCAAGGATATCTAAGGTCTGTGACTATAAATCAGGAGCATGCTAAATTTCTGTCTCTTATTAAGTGCACACACAAGCCACCCAAAGGGTTTGAATACCTATTCTGTGACTGTTAAAGGTTTTAAAGCTCCCCCTCACATGGCTTAGGGCCAGGGTGGAGATTTATGGCAAATATGATTGGTCAGGGGCTGCACAATGTCTGAGTTGGTCCTTACTTTGCTTGGCCTCATTTCACGCCTTCCACTGAGAGCGTGTATTTGACATGCATCCAGTGTATTTGTTCCGAAAGAAACGAGATTAAAATTTAACGTCATGCTATATTTTATTAATGTTCCCCTGCTTTGGAAAAGGTATTTAATGGCCCATCAGGCTTTATTGTACAGGAGGCTCTAACTTCCTCTTGTTGCAGTTCCATTGTCAATGTGCCTGGAGAATCAACGCTCCGACGTGATTTCCTGAGACTGCAGCAGGAAAACAAGGAACGTTCCGAGGCCCTTCGGAGACAGCAGCTGCTGCAGGAACAGCAGCTTCGTGAGCAGGAGGAGTACAAGAGGCAGCTGCTGGCAGAGAGGCAGAAGCGCATTGAGCAGCAGAAGGAGCAAAGGAGGCGGCTAGAAGAGGTAGAGACGGGAGGCTAGAGAACAGGGGGCAGAAGCCCCTCTTCACTTGTGTTTCACATTCCCACACCTGTTAAAAAAGAGTTCCCTGTAGCCCCAGCACATCTCAGGAAAGAAAACAACATGTGCAAATCCACTGGCAAACGTAGAGCAAAGCACTTTAAATCCCTGTCTGGGTACTTGGATATAAGTGGTCTTCCAAAGCATTTGAATATCCAGCAACTCCTATGGAGGCGACAGGAGGCAAAGCTGGGTTGTCTGAAGGTAACTATGTGGAAGCTGTGTCTTGGTCTCTGTTTCAAAGAAGAGGCAACATGTCTAGACTTTAGGGAGCTGTAGAGAAGAGGAGACGTTAATTATTCCCAGATGAATTTGTTTTTTTAAAGTGGGCAGTGCCTCAAGATTACTTTTTTTTGGGGCCATGACATGCTTCAGATTTCCCTTTAAAGCCTTTTTCAAACATGTGTGTTTGGCACTCATTCATGGTAGGTGGAAGTCTATTTTTTAATGTATGACTCTCTCATGCATAGTAGCATGGTGAATAAAAGCCACCTAGACTTATAAATCGGTGTTAAAATTAAAATTATACAAAACCTAAATATATGTAAATCACAATTTTGTGCTATGGTAAGTATGCAATTTGCATACATGACCAGAAGAGAAAATAAAATGAATGTACATATACAGTATTGTTGTGTTTCGTATGTTGTGCTTTAACCTGAGCCAACAGCTAAGCCCCACCCAGCTGCTCCCTCATTCCTCCCGATGGGATGTAGGAGAGAATCAGAAAAGTAAAAGAGAGAAAACTTTTGGGTTGAGATAAAGACAGCTTAATAGGTAAAGCGAAAGCTGTGCACACAAGCAAAGCAGAACAAGGAATTCACTCGCCACTTCCCATCAGCAGGCAGGTGTTCAGCCATCTCCAGGAGAGCAGGGCTCCATCACACTAACAATTACTTGGGAAGACAAATGCCATCACTCTGAACATTCCCTGACCTTCCTTCTTCTTTCCTCAGCTTTTATTGCTGAGCGTGACATCATACGGTATGGGACACCCCTTTGGTCAGTTGGGGTCAGCTGTCTTGGCAGTGTCCCCTCCCAACTTCTTGTGCACCCGCAGCTACTCGCTGGTGGGGTGGGATGAGAGGCAGAAAATGCATTGATTCTGTGCAAGCACTGCTCAGCAATAGTGAAAACATTCCTGTGTTATCAACACTGTCTTCAGCGAAAGCCCCATGCTAGCTACTATGAAGAAAATTATCCCAATCAAAATGAGCACGACCTCATAAGATCTTGTGTGCGTCTCTCTCTCTGTATAGATGGAATATGCAGTGTGAGCTTCAGAGGCAGGAGGATTTCAAAACAGTTCTTCAGGCCAGAACTGGGTATGACACAGAGCTGAAGTGAAACCAATCCTCTGGCTCCTCAGGAAGTGCAGGGTCAAATTCTAGTCGTCCTTAAATGACCTCTGGCTTGACTCAAGTCTCTGTTTCAACTGTTCGCTTAGCCATGATGGAAAAACGACACCCAGTCTGGTTTTCCAAATCCTGGTAATGTTTAACAAGGATACAACCAGGACCAAATGTTGATTTGCATCCCGTGACGTGTTTACATAACAAATAATGCAGAGTTCCAACTAGCTTTCCAGGTCACATTACACTCCTTATCCCTCTTTCTCAACGTGCAAGTGAGTTTAGTACTGCTATAAAGAGGGATTGGTAGGAAAGACTCAGCCACACTTGGAAGCCAGGAGGAGGGACAAGGGGAAGGCATATAAACTCCATTTCTCTTCTGTTTCTTCCCCACCCTTCTGAGATTGCCAAGATAAACATTGTAGCACTTCCAACTGTTTTTAGACTCTGATTTTGTAATGATTTTGCGGGGGGAGCAAATAATTAAAAAAGGCTAGGAAAATGTGAAAAGAAAGTATTTTATTGATATCGTCAAAGGTGGGCAGAAGTTGAGATACTGCCTAGCCTCTAAAATTTTTCTTAGTATAGGAGTCAAACATTTCTTTTAAATGCCCCTTTAATCTCTAAGGTTCTGCAGGCGGTACTTTTTTTGGCGAGGAAGGGGATTACGATTAAATTATCTAGGTCATTTAACTTCAGTAATCAGTGCAACTCTTAAAATCTGCTATTTCTCTTTACAGTAAAGGAGGTGCTGCTGCTAGTGGAAATAAAGCAATGCACATTTTTGCTACATGGGGTTAAACTTTTTGGGGATGTTGCAGAAATCATAATTTAATGAGCAATTGAGAAGAAAAGGCAATTACTGGAAAGTTATGTTTAATCAGTCCTGCTTTTTTAAAAAAACCTGACAGCTTGCAACAACCACAGGATGGCATGTAACGCAGGTTGATGTGTTACTGAATAAGGTTGCACAGTAAACCCTGTAAAGTCTGTAAGAGAAAAGCTTTTACCTTTTGTTGAATCTATAACCTCTTCCTGGTTCCCATGGAGACATACATATGAACGATGAGCTATAAAGGTTTCCTTTTGCAGGTGATGGGTGGGCATATTGTTATTAAAATGAATTTTTAAAAAAAGGACACATTTAGCTTTGAAAAAAACCCACTTAGTTTGTTGGATCTGGTTTTGGAAAAATGTATGATCTCAAGTGATTTTTAACAAAACAACAGCCAAAAGAAGCTCTTTAAGGTGGGGGAGGGGTGGTAGACACATATTTAGATAAACATCAGTGTTGTGACACAATTGAAGGCCAAAATACTGAAATGTTCTCACTTTGTCCTTAGCTCACCCTCCCCCCCCCTTTTGATGAAGCCAGTAAACAATGAAGAGCTTGGTAAAGTGAGTTAAGATTAGTGTCAGGCATTGAATTTCTGGGCTTCCATTGCTGTGTTGATATTTTTACCAGGCCTTGCTTTCTTGTAATTTTTGCTGTTGTAGAGTGAGTATATGTTTGGATATACCTGTTTAACATTCTTTGGGAAGAATTTTATGCATTAGATAATCTCCCTGGACAAGTTGCTTATACTTCCCCCACCTTCTTTCTCTCTCCCCCCTCCGCTTCCCAGATTAAAACTGAGGGCTTGTTCTTACAATGCTGGCACAGAGCCTAGACAGTTTTGACCAAGACTGCAACAGGAACGGTGTTTAGGACATCTGCCAAAAACTGTAATTCTCAGCAGTATTAGAGAGAAGATTATTTTATAAAAGGCATATAGGTGACTTCTAAAACTCATTGTTGTCGGGATCTTATAATTTGTGTATTACTGAGGAGGTGGAAATGATAATGTGGTCAAAGTACAGAAAATTACCAGAAACATTTTGGGAAGGGGATTATTTGTCCTCCATCTGACCCCTACTTTAAGAGCCATATAAAGATGAGTTGCATAAATATCAGCTCTATGACATATAAGTGTTTAGAGGGTTAAGACAAGAAATAAGAGCTGTTCTAATATGTGTCTATGTTTCTGTTCAGCAACATGAGGACACCCATGCTCAGTGTGACGGTTATCGAAAGGCATTTGAATTTGCACTTTGCAAAACTAAGTTTGGTTTGGGAAATTCACAATTAGGTATGGTGGAATCCCATTCTATGTGGACCTCCACGGTTCAGGATAACTTCATTGGTGTCTCTGTCCCTGGTTACGAGAACCTAAGATGGATGTTTTTGAAGTTGTAGGTTATAGCTCCATTGGCAAGTAGTACAGTCCTGTAGAAGCAGATTTGTGGAGCACAATGATTAAAGTGCTGAGAACCCAAAGACTTCATGTGTTTAAAGACAGGAGTTCCTTTGGATTCGCTGAGGTCTAGACTGCATGCCTGCTTGTGGTTGGAGTGCATCTGCCTTTTTAATTTCATCCAAAAGGAGTGGTTGGCACTCCAAGACATCTTCAAAATATGAAACAAAACTGGGTAAGTGGAGATGATTGGATGATTCATTTCAAAGGAGTACTCCTGATCTGAACCAAGATGCTAATATAGGTGTACCTGCAGGCAGTTTTTGCCAAGGCTTTGTTTCTTTTACAGAAGGGAAGATTATTCGTATCTACTTAATTTGAATGGCTTGCAGTCTGGATTGGTACTGAGTGAGAAGTTCTCCTGGGTTATCTCTAGTGTGGGCAAAGCACGTCTCCTTATTAATCTTCCCAAATCCTCTTCCTAAGCTGATACCAAGCTACCTAATTCTTTGTGAAAGAAATCATTAATATATGTGTTTATCAACCTTCATCTGGATATCAAGACAGAGTAATAATATTTTATTAATATAAAATTAGACTATCTGTATTTATCTTCAGCATTTCACTGTATGAATGAGGTCCTGAATTCATTGATGTGCAGCAGCTGCGTGTGTAGTTGCATTGCCCCCTCCTGGTAAATCATGCTTTACTGCATGGTCTTCCAGTTTGGAGATGTTGGGTTCCATTATGAAATCGTCATTAATGCACCCTAAAACTGGACGAGGAGCCAGGAGAGTATTGACACTGTATTTTCCATATGGGTGTTTCGTTGTTGGCACAGTAAATGCCAATTTTGAGAAATTTGAGGCAGTGTGGGCTCTGCCAAAATTCTGGTTTGGTATCTCTGAAATTTCTTTGCAGAGTTCCTGCCCTTACCTTATGGTTAACAATTAGTTCCTTGAAAACAAGCTTTTCAGCTGACGTGTGCAAGAAAGTTGGTAATACCATACCCAACTACAGAAGATCTGGATATATGTCCATAATTTAATTGAATCCAGATCTATACCTACTGTCTATTGGGCAACAGTGTTTTACATTATGCCTTTTTTGTAGTGCATGATAAAATATATAATATTCAACAGACGTACTAAATTCAAAAGCCCAAGTTTTATAAATAGAACTGACATTGGTTTTAACTAATGGTTTTCCCTGTCCCACTCCCCTCCTTTGGGCAGGCCTAAGGAACATGCAGACTATGGCTTTTTGGTGTGTCCACATGGAAAAGTTGCTAGAGGCAATCAAGAAGGCAACCTTGTGCCAGCAGAAGGATGGTAGGAAGTCAGCTAAAGGGATGCTTCTGAAGCCAGCTTGAGTCAACAACAGCTTGCCACCAACCAGCTTTGCCATCACTTTGACGAGATGTAGACTAGGACCCAAGAGATGCTTGTCACTGTAGGTTTCTTTTCCCTGGGCTTGTTAAAAGTAAACTCCTCTTTGTTAGTGGCCAGTGGTTTGATGCTCGGGTTTCAAAGGCCACCTGCAAAGTGAAGTGAAACCTTCTTCTGGTGGCTAGGGCTCCTGCAGTGTTGGCTGCCTCCTTTTGCACTCACCTCACGAGGGGCTGAGGTGGTGTCTGACGGGAAGCCGGAAGTGATGCCAAGAAACTCCATTTCTCTGCGTACTTTGGCAAGTACACAACAGCACATTTGTGCTTTGGAGATTTGACTTAAATGCGCGCTGGTGGCAGAGAATCTTTTTTTTTAATTCTTCTTTTGCTGAGTAATAAATATCTACTATCGGTGCTGAGCTAGCAATCTGACTCAAGGTTTTCTTAAAAATCTCATCTTTTAACAACTGATTTTTTTTCATGATGTCATAGGAAATCAGCTCTCATAGTCAATTTGTAAGTTATTTTTATTTTATTAAGCTCAGTTATTTATAATTATTGCTGAATACTTCCGCATTGATACAAGAAGCAATGAATTTGTTTCATCCAAAAGACCTCAGCTCTGCCCATCTTCCTTGTAGCGAAAATGATGCCTTCCCAAGATCTGCAATATATCCACTTAACAATGTCACCACAATATTGTTAGACAGGCTTCATATGTTTATGAAGTGTTTGAGTTGATAAATGTGCGTATTAACCAGTCAGCAGCGTGCTGTCTCCTGCATCCTCAGGGCAGCAGAATTATAGTACTTCACATCTTAGTTTTCTTAAACAAAGAGCCTGTCAGACTTGATTAGCCAAGAAGCACCTGAATATATTGACTTAAATATAGAAATGGTTTGACACAGATGTGTATAGTCAGAAATAAAAATGCCTACTTAATCCTTTTACAGCGCTTAAAAAATGAAGGAGGAGAAGCAGTGAAACCTATGAAATGCACTGTGTGCCATAACTGCCTTGCAGCGCTTCTGCTATTTTTATATCTGCGTTCATTGAAGAGAGCTCGCTTAAACAAGAGAGAAAAGGCTGGTAGATGGAGTTAGTTAGAAGAGGAGATGCAAGAGCAAGGAAGCTGTGTTTCTGAGAAGATAGAGGAAATGTGGGGAAGAATGGAACTTAAGTCTTGTGGCACGGGAAGGTGGTAGTGAACCCAGGATGACGTTATGGGCCGTGAAGGAAGGCATCATAGTTGCAGCATACCCACTCTGGATTTGAACAGTGGTCTTCAGGAAAGTTGCATCTTTCCCAGAGCTGCAGTTAGTTAAAGAGAATAGGAAAGCAGCCTGTTTTATATGAACACTACTAATTCTTTGCCATCTTTTTTTCCCCTCACTGTTTCTTTTCCACTGTCATGTCGTTGATTCCAGAAGATGGAAAAGTCTGTTGAGCGTTCAATTACTTCACAGTCATGCAGGGTAATGTGCCGAGCAGAGAAAGTTCATCCCATGAAGTAATACAGGGAATGTAGATTGGCCTTTGCTTCTTAGGTTGAGCACAACTATGAAATGCACACCAGTAACTGGATTTGTCAACCCAAATAAAAGCTTAGTCTGAGTGCTCTTGCAAGACTACTTGGAGTCTCTTAAGGCTGGCGAATCTGTGGCAGCTTTACTTCAACAGAAATTGGTGATAGTGTTAACGTTAACCTAAATGTGAAAAGGAACAACCAGTGTAGATTTTAGTTTTGTTCTTGGGATTAAATTTGAGTGTGCTTTTTTTCGGTTTAAATTTCTTCTATAAATTTTTAGCATATTATAGGAATCTATAATAGAAGGAAATGTTGTAGAGAGATTCCCAGCTGATGGTTGAACAGGAGACAGCTGGGGCTTTTGACACTTAGGCAGTTGTGGGAGGCTGCTTGGGATTTTGAGGTAGGTGGAGTAACTGGATGCTTCTGTAGAAGTGCAGGAAGAGTTGGTCACGACTGTATGGGCATTTGAAATGTCTCCTCTGAAGTCATACATGATGCTCTATAGACATAAATGAGTCAGTTCATGCTTTCTAGAGCTGTTTTCCAGGTTCGTTTCAGATGTGCAAACTTATCAGCACCAGTTTGGTTTTGAGTCATGCGTGGAAGCTTATCTGTGTAAGTGTAAAAGCTTAGCTCAGCTGTTTTTCCTCTTATTCATAGAGGTCCTTTTGATGTTCTGGGAGGGGCTGAAGCGCTGTTGGTCAGCCTTCCTTCTCCTAGGCAAAGTTTTGGGCAGTGTATTAAATTGAGCTTGGTTGTTGGGCCAACACCACCAAAGCCTTAGTAGACCATGAATCGTGTTAAGAGAGAAGCTGCTTACTGAAAGCTCAGAGTTGTCATTTCAGTTTTAGCTAATTCACTGGGCTTCATAATTGCCTTTTGGCAGCATTTAGGTAACATGTTGAAGTCAAGAAAATTGTCACTCTCGTTACGATTTGAGTTCAGCAGTTGTTCAAAGATTGAGATATCATTGTGAGCCTCTACCAAAGAGCAATGGTGAGCTTCCGCACCTTGGTTGTCAGGAATACGGTGTGTGACTTTGTGTATGCGCATGAAGAAATCAGAGAGAGTGAGGCTGCTTTTAGTGATAGTTGTGTGCTGGGTATGAGTTAGTTTCCTGGTGGAACGCTTGCATAAAATGTTTTGTCACTCAGTTGCAGAGCTTGCCAGTCCTGGTAAATCCCTCTCTTCACAGTAGAAAACAACCCCACCTCTTTCTTTGGTAACAACAGAAGTAAAACTTTGTGGTTTCTTTTCACTTTTTGTAGCAACAAAGAAGAGAACGGGAAGCTCGAAGGCAACAGGAGCGTGAGCAAAGGCGGAGAGAACAGGAAGAAAAAAGACGTCTGGAAGAAATGGAGAGGAGGCGTAAGGAAGAGGAAGAGAGAAGAAGAGCAGAGGAGGAAAAGAGGAGGGTAGAAAGGGAGCAGGTGAGTCCATGATACAGATATATGCACAATAGGTTTGTTTCTTATAAATTCTAATTTAATTTTTAAAAAATTAGTAAGCCTGAAGCAGCTTAGAGGCAACCTAACGCTCACTCTTTCATCTTTGTTGTCTCTGACAGCAAACGCACTGACATGGGATGTAGGGCTTTATGGAAGATTCTGGCAGCTTCAATATTCCCTCAAAAAAGATGTCTTGTTACAGTACCCATTCTAAATTTGGCTCGTGCCCCTGGGCTTCACTAAAAAACATCAGAATTGGCAAAATTATCACTGGGGCTGAAAATTGTTTCTGGGCTTGTCTTGCTGATCAGTCGTTCTTGCAGGACATGCCCCTGTTCAGAAGACCTCCCAGACAAGGGCAGCCTCTGTTGCTTGTCAGCTCCAGGCACCCGGAATTGGTCAGAGGCTCGTCATAAACTTTGAATATTCTGAATCTGAGATGGAACCTTTGAGCTGCAGAGGGTTTTCCTTCCTAAAATTTAAATATGCAATCTCCCTCTCTTTCTATTTAAAATCGGCTCTAATAATGTGTGCCCGTTCAGGCAGCAAGTATATCTTAAGTTGTGTCAGTGTGCCCTTAATGCATTGAAAATACAGGTGAGAAACCTAAACTGTGAAATTCAGCTGCTGTATTTACGCATGAAATCTGCATGCTTTAAAATTCTTTAAAAACTTTGATCAGGGCGATAATCGGGGTAATAATTACTGTGCATGTACTGTAAAATGCTGATCCCAAATAAAAGGCCAAAACTACTGTCCTAGAGGTTGATTGTAAATTTCCCATTAACTTCAGGAATGTTGGTTTTGGCTTGATATACTTTTATTTTTTTCTTACGTGAAGTCACTGTATTTGAGATCACTGATGATCATGTTACTGGGGAATTTTATTGTGTTTTTGAGTCAAAAGGAGAAAAGACTAACCAATGGGAATAAATGTATGGAAAATGTCTAATTACAGCACAGCAATTTGCTTTTGGGCAGACACCGGGTATTCCCCCAGCTGCTTTTTAAACTGTTGAAATGCTAATTACGCACAGTGCCAATAATGACAAATGGTTACTTGATGTGGCCAAGCTGAACCACTCTGAATTTTTTTTTTTGTAGAAGAAAAGACGTGCCCCCTCTTAGAGTTTTTGCTAACCCAAACTATGGCTCAGCCAATGTGCGTAACAACAGTATAGCGTACCTCATCAGTCTGTCACAAGATTTTCTATAGTTCCCATCACTGTATCACTGATCCATTAATTTCTTTATGCATACACTGTAAATGTGTGCGTGTGCTTGTGTGTGTGCGCATGCACATGTTACATACTTCCATTAATTGCATGATAGGATGTTACCAGCTTGGGTTTGGTGCTTCAGAGTTTGAGTTCTTCCAGGGGGTCAGGCGAAGCAGGGGTTAAAGCTCTCGACCAGTTGAGGCTGCAGGTGAAGAGACGGCTAGGTCACGAGAGCGAGCAGGTTTGGTCTAATACCTGTTTCCTGGTGGATGTTTGTTTGTGTCATAACCATCGCATAATTCAGCAAGGCTGGCAGCGTCTGCTCAGGAGAAGCTTCTGGTGAGGGCGGCAGGGGAGATGGCAGGGCAGGTCCCAACTGCACTTGGCAGAGCCCATCTAGGGGAGCTTGCTCCAGGTCTGCCTGTACTACGCCTGGCTCTAGCTGTTGCTAACAGTTCATCGCACCAGTGCAACAAACTAATGTTTAATACAACTTGCATGTGACTTTGTATTGGCTGTGTTGAGTCAGACTTGCTGTGTTTTAACTTTCCAAAACCTTCAAGTGCATTTTGCTGCTTCTTGAAACCACTTCCAAAATACGTAAAGGAGCTCTGGCCCGTGCCAGCAACATTTGCAGGAGCGCAAATTTCAGAACAGAAGGGGCCAAAATCCGATGCTCAGGAGGCAGAGCTCCCTAAATTGTTCTGCAGGCACTAATCCATCCTGAAGTGCGTTTCTCGTTGAAGCTGAACTGGGGAAGTAGCGTGTGGTGTTCCACCCAGGGGGTTCTGATGCATTCCTTTTGAATAAATTTATTGCTGGGTAATTTCTATGTGACAGGAGTATATCAGGCGACAGCTAGAAGAGGAGCAGCGGCACTTGGAAATTCTACAGCAGCAGCTGCTCCAGGAGCAGGCCATGTTACTGGTAAAGCACTGTATCTGTTTTGTTCAGTAGCTATAGGATCCATTTATCCGGCCAGTCCTAGGCTTCCCTCAGTCGGGCACAGCTGCACTGACAGTATGACAACAAAGGAGCTTGATTAAAAGGCCATTTATGCTAGCGTCGTGGGCTGACAGGCACATATGAGAAGTGCTGTATGGTCACACTGCTTTCTGGGCAGTAAGAGGAGGCTTTCTGTTAAAGTGGAACAGTTCTGGTGTGGTGGTCGAGTTTCTGAACAGACCTTGGCATTCAGTGAAGAACTAGAGTGCTTATGCTGCAGATCAAAAGCACACATGATATGTAAATCCGCCCCAGGATACAATGGCCTAGTGTTGGTCTAAATCATTGTTTTATGAACTTTACACTGGATTTAGTATAAATAACTCTCTTTTTTCCTTTAATAAAAAATCAGTTTTGACATAACTCTCCAATCATGTCAAGCTTAGCAGTGCACTCTCAACTCTCCCAACATGAGACACATGCCATATTGCTCTAACTTAGCTCTTGGTTACACTTTAACAATGACATAAACAAACAAAAAAAAGCAACAACCACCAGAAAGGTGCATTTTTAACGGGATGGATAGGGACATGTCCACCATACAGTCGATGTCATGTCTTGAATTACTCACGTGTTCTCTCAAAGGAATACAGATGGCGAGAGATGGAGGAACACCGACAGGCGGAGCGACTCCAGCGCCAGTTGCAGCAGGAGCAAGCCTACCTCCTGTCGCTGCAGCACGATCACAGGCGGCAGCAGCAGCAGCAGCAGCAACAGCAGCAGCAGCAAGAAAGAAATAAACAAAGCTATCATACCCCTGAGCCAAAACCCCACTATGAGCCTGCTGAACGAGCACGTGAGGTAAGTCCTACCTGTGGGCAGGAATCTGCTACCTGCTTCTCTGCCCCTTCCTTTTGGCATCATCGTGACTGCAGTTCTGATATACTACAGTCAGGGGCCAAAGCATCACTTAAAAGGGGCAGGATATTTTAAATATTGACCCCTGGTTTCCAAACCCAAGGGCTACTTCTGAGTACTTCCACTGCAATCATTGGAGTTGAGAGTTTTGAGGTATAAAGGGTGGAAAGAAATTCTGGAAGGCTGTGAGCTGAGGGGACCTGGTTTTGGAGGCATCACATCAGGAAGTTAATCTCATCTGCCCTTCATCAGATGTGTTTTCATAGGAAGCATGAGTGCAGCTGGTCATCTATGGCTCTGGCAAGTACTGGCAACTGGCAATTGGGAGGCAATTGGAAAGCACAAACCTATGAGGGATACTTGCACACAGCACCTGTTTACACATTTGGTGCTTTAGCTGCTGCTCTTGGAAATGTCCTTCTCATGAACACAAACCCGAATTTTGTTGGTTTCATTTTTGAAGTGTTAAGTATTCTCTTCTGAGATCATGTCCTGCTCTTAAGAAACCCTGTGGTGCTGCCTTCTTGGACTTCAGGCACTCACAAGCAAATCTGAAATCATCAGGGTGCTGTTTGTTTCAGTGAGTGGTCCCTTGTCTTCACTGGTCCATGGGTAACATTGCTAAGCAAGTAATTGCCTCTTTGAGGCATACTTGGCTCTCTTTCAGCGGTCTTATTCTTATGTTTCCCTTGAGCATCATACTGGCCACAAACCACTAGACTGGGCAATACTGGTCAAAGCTCTTAATGGCATTCATCACCAGCATGTGGGAACTAGGTAAATACATTTTGGAACAAGAACAAAAAAAATCCTCGGGGCTGTTGAACATGATAAAATAGCTTTCAGTCCACGTTCATCCAGTAGCACTTCATTGCCTTTGAACTATTGCTGTCTGGGCTTGGTGAGCACAAAATAATCTTCTTTTAGACGCTGTTGTCCAAGTTCTTCATAAACCATGTTTGTGCTATCTCATCCGTTCCTCTTGGTAGTTGAAGTATCTGGTATGTCTCTCTCTTGGAAGAAGTTCAGACTTGTCTGGTATGTAGTGGTGCAGGCATGGAACCAGCCTTCTTGTCCTTGTTGCACATTCCTGGCCCAGGACTCCTGTCCAGCCTGAAGGCTAGCTTTGGAGGAGGGATGAGAACTGTATCTGCTCATCATCGTCTGTTTTCCTTTCAGAGTTGAAAAGGAGAGAAACTCCAAAGATTCAAAATGTTGCATCTTTTAGCAGAACTACTGACTCAGCTATGTTTCTGTCGTAGTCTTTTGTGGTTACTCTAGCAAGAAGGAGTAAAGCGAAGGCACAGAAAAATTGTGTTAGTAGTCAGATCTTCCCAGAGATTGCTGTGTAATATTCTTTTTTTAAAAATGTGTTAGAAGTATAGCCATAATATCTCAGTGCCTGGCAGTGGGAGCGACACCAGTTAATCTTAATGGTAGGCATTAACTCTGATGTCATTCTTGACGTAAAATAGTGAATTGGAGTGAGTGTTCTGTGCTTCATATTTTCAGGCATACTGCTCTCTAGAGACAGTCTCCATCTATGGAGATGCTGACCATCAGGCCAAAGTAGACTTTGCCAGAACAGGAAAGTTAGTCCAATGATGTTTAGAGGTTTTTTACCCCCATTGCAGTAGCAATGAGGTTATAAGGAAAAGGACTTCTAAGATAGGCTGTGGGAAACAGCAGGAGGCTTAGAACAAGAAATGACGCCTAATATAATTTTCTGGTCCAGACAGTCAGATGACTGGATCAGGGCCTGTTTCTATCCAGGGATGCACTCACTATCTCTTTCCCACTTCTTGATTGGTTTTAAGGACACGTAGCTCATGCAGTTTATGTGCTTTGTGGAGGAAATCTCCTATCATCTACAGCTACAGACATGAAAGCCTGTTCTTTCAGACAGAAGGACTTGGGGCTTTTCCTGGTTCTATTCATAACAAGGAGCCTGGCCTGTTTGTTAAACTTTAAAGGATGGCTCTGTTAAGTTGAACACGGTGGTGTATGATGAAGATGCTTGCCTCCATTCTTGTTGTACTTGTCAAGACATGGTGTATTTTATGTAGACCTGGTAGAAGCTTGTCTTCATGTTCCCATAGGCACACTGTTACTGCCCTCAAATTTTGGAAAGCAGAGGCGGGTTGAGTTTGTAGAACAGCCCAGCGGAGTCCTGGAAACTTGCCTCCGTCTTGTGACATGAGTGTATGAATTGACAGTCTCTCCAGACCATCACTGCTAGGGAACAATTAGGAAACCACCCCAGTATGGTTTTGTCCTCCAGGCACAAGGGTTAAAACAAATCTTGTGAGTAGAAAGTCAACAAAGGAATCAGCCCAAGCTTCCAGTTTGATCTTTTTTTGACACTTTGATAAAATGCTGGAAGTTTAATCTTCCTCAGAGGCAGCTCCCCTGACAGAAAGGCACACATTGCCCTAGTTCCGGCAACAGACCGTCTTAGGAAATGGGAGCATATTTGCTTTCTGCCTGAAGCATCCCTCCTTCTCTTGCCCTTCATACCTCTCACTTTGCTCATGATGCTGCAGCCTTGAAAGAGGTGACATTTCTGCATGAGGACCTCACTTGATGTTCTTTTGAGGACTGAGCACTTTCTGACTTAGTCTTTCCCTCAACAAGCTCTCAACGTTAGTGTACCATCACTTCTACCTGAGAACAAGAAACAAGCTGCTGGAGCTGTTCTCTGCAGCCTGTGAGGTCATGTTGGGACTATCTGCTAAGAGAGATGATGACCAGTCCTACATTTTTGTGCCTAAAGCCAAACAGCCTCCAATATTACCAGGCAGAAAAGTTTATCCTGTGTCTTCCTGCATTGCAAAAGAGACAAGCAGAGGAAAGCAGATAATCAAATACCATTGGTTGAGTGAGGTGGGTAATTACAGTAAGGGAAAAGCAATGGGAAATGTACTTTTATACTGAAAAGTTTCCTTATATCCTTTTTATTGTCTGTGAGGAAAATACTGATGGATAATAACTAGTCTAGGCAGAAATCCTGTCACGTCACATCTTATTGCCTGGTGTATCCTCCCTTCCTAGTATGGATTTTCCATATTGGCATTACTTGCCGCTTTGGCGTAGTTTACTCTGTGTTCTACAGTAATGGTGAAAGTGGTAGGGAAAAAAAAAATCCTGTTAAGCTCCAAATGTATTTGATTTCTTTATGGTAAAAGAAAGGTGGTGCTCACCTTCATATATCTACTGTCATTTGGTTTTATTGACTCCAGGCTTAACCTCCATTTATTTTGATTTAGGTGGAGGAGAGATTTAGAAAAACTAATCAGGGCTCCCCTGAAGCACAGTCTAAACAGATGGGCAAAGTGTTGGAGCCACCAGTGCCTTCAAGATCAGAGTCCTTTTCCAATGGAAACTCGGAACCTGCTCAGCCTGCCCTGCAGAGGCCGATGGAGCCTCAGGTAAGTACCCAGAAAAATGTTGGTGAGCCTGGAGGAAATGCAGAAGTCCTAACATGTTTCGTTCCAATTTGCAGATCTTGGCACTTAGAAAGTTTTGTGTAAAGGTTAGCACTGGGACACAAAGCAGCTTATTCATTAGATCTTCTCTTTGTCTATCTTTGCTTATTTTATTGATAAACTCATGGATTTGTGGGTTTGGTGGGGTTTCGGGTTTTGTTTTGTTTTTTGTTTCTTTAATATTAGAGCTAGATTAGAACTGTTGTATTCTGTTATTACCTGTGCAATAGTGGGCTGAACACTGGTGACAGTTGCAGTACACTTTTACAGTTCTGAATTTGATCTGTGCAAGATATTGACTACCAAAATGGATACTCAGGAAAGAAGTGAGCTTGCTTGCTTTTTTAAATTCTTGCAGAAAAAGCTAATTAAACAAATGTTTTTTCATAGTATGAGCACTACTTCAAAGAGATTTACAAAACATTACTAAGAAAAGCAAGTTTGTTGTCAGTAGGCCTACAGTTGCTAAAAAGAGCTCTGTACCACCTCTGAAAAATCAGAAAGAGATTGAAAGCACTGAGCTGCAAGGCTACTGTCATTCTGTTATTTTCTATTGAAGGCCCTCCCAGTCTTGGTATCTGCATCTCATAGGAATTAACAGAATGAATTTAAAAAGTAATCTTTGTCTAAATTTATAGGTTTGGACATAGCCTATAAATTCAGAGTGATTTAAACATGCTGAGTTAAACAGTATAGCTCTGCATTCAGTTTCTCTGTTTCCATGCAGAATTTTCTTCTCCTAAATTAAGTCTGTTGATGACGGTGCAAGCTAAAACTGTCCCTGATTGTGACTAGGTATTGAAACTCTTTTGGGCAACAGGAGAATTTGAACAGACGGGAGAGTGGGAGAAATCAGGACAGAACTTCATCTCTTACTCATTAATTCCTGGCTTGTATCCAAACCTCTATGACTATTTCAAAATATTGGACTTGTATCTTCATGCTCTCTGTGCCAATTACTTCTAAAGTCTGGGTCTTCCACTCCTATTAAGGATAATCAGGCTCTTCACAGCTGTGTGTATTAAAATTGAGGAAATAATAAATCATTTAAAAACAAATACAACCAGTCTACTGAAACTAGATCAAAAGCAAAATTTTGCTTAATTATTAGTGTGAAAACAGTGTGTTCCTCAGTTATGACCTTTCCTTCTCCTTCGTTTCAGAAATTAACTCTGAAACGCAGATTTATGTACAAGGAGGGAGTAGGCTGAAAGGTCAATATGGATTTCAATGGAAATCCCAATGGAGTTGTAACTCTGGAGTCACTGTTGTGCCTTCTTAATACGTGTAATTGAATATGTGTATGTGTACGTGTGTGCTTAGTTTGTGTATAAATATGTATATATGTACAGTACGTGGTACATATATGGTGTAAGTATAATATGCATTATACATATGTATACTATATACAATATATATTATGGCTTTTTTATATATATTGCAATGACTGTAAAGGAATAAAGGCTTTTGCGTTATGGTCTTTCTCCAAAAGTTTGGAACTGTATCTAGTTCCTAAATTTATTAGGTAACATAAATGTTTGTCAGTTTGCACATTTTACAGCATTCTTTAATTTTGTACATGTATTCAATTGGATATCTGCTTCAAATTTCCCAGCCCACCAGTGCTGCCATGAGACCTGACCAAAGCCCACTGAAGACTGGAGACTGGAAGGCAACTTCTGTCTTGCGTGGCCTTTGGACTCAGGCTCAGGGTGCAGATATTAGGTCCCCTTTTCTTCTGGGCACCTGTATATGTGTATGTGGAGAGTGTATCTCACAAAAAAAATGCATATGTGCTGTATTTTAAGTCTGTTATGTTCTTTGGGCGCTTGCCTTGCTTTTTAAGTGCATTGATTCCACCCCACGCTTACCTAATGCCATAACCAATTTGTCTCTGCCCACCCCACCTGCCTTTATTCTGTGTTAATTGGAAAGCCAGTTATACTGAGCGCATTGAATGTTTTATGTTTTGTTTTCTTGTAAGGTACAGTGGTCCCATCTGGCATCTCTCAAGAACAATGTTTCCCCTGTCTCGCGATCCCATTCCTTCAGTGACCCTTCTCCCAAATTTGCTCATCACCATCTTCGTTCCCAGGACCCATATCCACCTTCACGCAGTGAAGTGCTAAATCAGAGTTCTGACTCTAAGTCGGAGGTACCCGACCCCACCCAAAAGGCTTGGGCTAGATCAGACAGTGACGAGGTGCCTCCAAGGGTAAGGAGTAGAAAGACAGATGTATGCTATTTTTTATATTATTAATTATTATTTTTTTAAGGATGTGATACCCTGGGCACTGGAAAGGCCGTGCCCTTGTGCCAGCATTGGTAACAGTATTTTGGAAGGCAGATCATAATGTAGGTGTTCAGTCAATGAGTTAATGATAATCAACCTTAAGTACAATATCGAAGCTTCATGTGAAATTGGCAATTATTTATAGAATGCAACTATTCAGAGAGACGATTTATTATGCAAAGTTAACAAATCATTACCATATTCAGGAAAGAATTCAAAATATCCCTGAGGTTATTGCTCAGAGTTAATTTTCCTCTTCATCTTTTAGCAACCCAAACTATGAATCATTCACATATTTAAAATTGAGATGGAACTGAACAAAAAGGAAACATTCAATATACTTCCTCCTCTTCCTCCCCTCCCACTTCCCCTCCCATCCACTGGGATTTGCTTCTTCTGAGTATATTCTTGCTCCCCCACCAGTCTTTGCCTTCTGCTGATCCATTCCCAGGCATTTGTTTGGTTCCCCTGAGCTTTTTCTCCTAATTCTCATGCTGTTCCAGCAAATTGCTTTGTGCCTCCCCTGCTTCAGTCAAAATGCCATATTCTTTTTGAATGTCTCAGTAGTTGGAGGGTAGCAGGGTGTGTATGTGTTCGTGTGGTAACTATTAAATGCTACTTAAGACTAAAGTTTGAGTTCTCTTCAAAATCTGAACAGCATCCCAACCCAGCTCTTGGTTTTGTAGATGTTTGTTTATTGCTTTTGGTCATTGATGTTAGCTTGGCCTTAGAATTATGTGCTGATAAAATCTTAAGAATATATTCTGTAGCAGGAGAGGTTTAATCTTCCTCTTCTCTCTCTCTCCTCTTCATGGCTTTAACACAACCTTTTCTCTCCCAAGGTACCTGTGAGAACAACATCCCGATCACCGGTCCTGTCCCGCCGTGATTCTCCACTGCAGGGCAGTGGGCAGCAAAATAACCAAGCAGGTCAAAGAAACTCTACGAGGTTTGTAAGCCTACATGTCCCCACCTTTTTTGAACTGGAAGGAGAAGGCTCGTGGGAAGCTAGGCTTTTCTAGAGACCTGTTGGCATTGTGTTTTGGATGTGAAAGGAAGATGAATTTGGATTTCTTTTCAGTAATGATTAATATTAATTTCCCTTGGCGTAGCGTGTGCCAACAAACACTGGCAAAATTTCTTCTTCCCTCTTCTCCTTTGAGTTGCCTGCCCTGTAACTTTAGCAATCATTTCAAAATATCCTCAAGATTTCTGAAGAAATGTGGCCATTCATGAACATCTTGACTTTTGGTGGAGCAGGTCATCTGGGGCATACTGTGGGAATTACTGGCAGCAAAAGTGTTTGTAACATCTAAAGTGAAGAGATCTCAGAAACTTCTGGCCTCTCAGCCAGAACCAGACTTTAAGAGGGGGAGAAGCATACGTGAGCTGTGACACAGAGCTTCTGAGGTCAGGACGGGGGAGGAAGGGGCTGCCTCCATAGCTCAGCAGAGCAACATGGACAAGCCACACTGGAATTGGCACACTGGACAGGGATGAGGATATTCTGAGAGGGACAGACAGTGATGTCTTTTTAGCTTGTGCTTGGGTAGCCAGCGCACTTATGAGCCAATTTGAAACCTGCTGCATGCAGGCTGAGAGAACTGTCCACTTTAGGTTAGATAGGTAAGAACAACAGGTAAACAGTTCCAAATAAAAAGAATAGCTGAGACCCACCTAAACTTTTTTTCTTTACCATCCTAAATAAGGTAATAGGTATTTGAAAGGGAGCCACTGCCTGGGTTGTGAAGCATCACTGATGCCCTCACCTCAGTGTTACATGCTCTTTCAGATGAGTTGTTAGCAAAACACTGAGGAAGAGTCATGTTTGAGTGTAGAAATGGGAATATGAAACTGAAGGATGTGATGAAGACTTTCTTCCCTCCCCTGATACAGCAATATAGAGCCTCGCCTGCTGTGGGAAAGGGTGGAGAAGCTTGTACCAAGGCCGGGCAGTGGCAGTTCTTCAGGTTCGAGCAACTCCGGCTCACAGCCTGGCTCCCACCCTGGCTCTCAGAGTGGGTCTGGAGAGCGATTCCGGATGAGATGTAAGTCCTTCCCTCACTCTTCATAACATCACAGTTTTGAATTTATTAAGTTGTGAAACACTCAATAATGAAGGTTGATAAACCTCACTGGGAAAGACCTTTGTCCATGAAGTATCAAAGATAGGTTAACTTTCAGTACTCCCCTCAGCTCTATGTCCTTGCTTGGGAAAGGTGGTAGGTGCAGAAGTCGTTGTGAAAACGTTTCGTTGTTCTTTGATTGGCATCCAGTCACTGCTGTATTTTCCTATGTGCAAACGGTCCAGTCTCTGTGCTCTTATATCTCCCTCATCTGTGCAAGGGCACGTTTTGATGCTTGTTGCCTATCACCTTGGTGGTTGTTAACAGCATGCAGACCACTACGGAGAGGTCTCAGCTGGGGTGTGTTGGCTGCTGATGCAGGTTTTCCAGCTTGTGGCCACACTCAAGTTACCCTTTTTGATTTACAGCTATGTTGACAGTTTATTTTGGCTTCAGTCGTAGGTCAACTGGACCTGTACAGATCACAGCTTATGACTTCTTTTGTATAGTCCTTCAGGGACAATGTAATAGTAAACCAGTGAAACTTAGGTCTTGCTGTCAGACACTGCCTGATAGCCTTCTCACCTCTCTTCCCCACTCCAGAATGAAGTAAGAAAACATGTTTTAGCTCCCTGCCTAATCTGTTTTGTTCTATGTTCCCTTTGGGGTCTTGACACATGCAGCATCATCCAAATCAGAGGGTTCACCATCACAGCGTCATGAAAGTGCACCTAAAAAGCCTGAAGAGAAAAAGGAGGTCTTCAGACCTATCAAGCCTGCTGTAAGTTGCATCCACTTTCCCCTGTCTTCTCTCTCTTTCAGGCAGGCCCACAAAAAGTACAGTGTGAGCTTCTACTCATGGTGCTGTTGGGGGTGAACTTAAGCTTGAGTTTGTACCTGTGGCCTAGCAGCATGTCTTGGGCTCTGCAATTGCCTGCACACATTGCAGTACTTTGAACATGAGAATTTACTCTGCTTCTGGGATTGATTTCTGCTCTCTGGTCTTCTTCCTTCCTAACCTTTCCCTTTCTCTCTTTCAATCCTGTGCTTCCTTCCTGGGGCTGGACCAATGATCATGCATTTGACCTGAATGTGCCAATGCTGGGCTGAATGGTGCAGGGAGAAGTGGTAAGACCTTACATTGTTGCTATTTTCTGTGAAAGATTTCTGATGTTTTCTTTATCTGACTGCTGCTTCAGTTGATTACAGCTCTTATGTCCAGTTGAATCTGGGGGATCACAGTGGGTTTTCATAGTACTTCCGACTTCCCTTAAAGCTTTTTTTCTCTTGCTATTATGATCCTACACTAGCACCCCAATCTGTCAGAGCTGCTTCCTTAAAGAGACATAGAGGTTGGTCCTTTACTTCTGATAGTATGAGGTGTGAAGTATTTGCCATAAACTGTAACCAGCTAAATGGAGCATAGCTACACAATTGAGAGCAGGTTGCACTGACTGCAACCTGGTTTGCCCACACTCCAAGCTGCAGAGAAAAGCAGCTTTTGTCCCATACTGTTTTACGGTCATGTAACATGAGCTAATGAATCTGACTTCTCAAGTGAACTTGTTAACATGAATCCATGCAACTGGAAATGGATTGAAAGGTTTCAAGGAGATCAACTCTCTGCGATGGTGCCTTGGGTGGCTCAATAACTCTTAGGATCTTCCTGTTACCCGATGCTATTAACCTGCAAAGTTTAGGAAAGTGAACTGTGACAGTCAACCACTGTGTGAAAGTGGGTCTGGGTGCTTTTATATGTCCTTCAGACAGTATAATGGGATAAACTGAAGGCATAATCAGGATTGTTTGAATTCAGAGAATGAACATTTTTTCCCAATACGGCAAGGCCAACCAAGGTTGACTCTTTTGGTGCTTTTATTTATCAGAAAGTGAGTTTTGGTAACTATCAGGGGTGAATAAATCAAAGGAAACAATACTGCTGGGGCTGTGGAAACACAGCAGTGGGCAAGTGAGCAAACTGAGGCACTGATCCTCTGGGTTTGTCTCACAAACTCTTCTCCTTTCTTCCTTGCAACATCATTTTTTTTTCCTCCCTCTCCCATCAGGACTTAACTGCATTGGCAAAGGAATTGCGAGCAGTAGAGGATGTGCGACCTCCACATAAAGTAACGGATTATTCATCCTCGAGTGAGGAGTCAGGGACGACAGATGAGGAAGATGATGATATGGAACAAGAAGGAGCAGATGAATCTACTTCTGGACCAGATGATGTCCGAGCAGTGTTAGTTCTTCTAAAAGTGTTTTACTTCTGCTTTCCCTCTTAGGGAGCTGAAGGAAAAGGATGTTGGGTGCTTTGACTTGTGTGTTAGTTCTTTCTATAAGCAAGACATAGCAGCCTTGTGTATTCACATTTTCAAACACTGAGGGTAATCCTCAAAAAGTAGGATTCTAGAAATTATTTCCTTTCCCTCTTTTCCCTTGATTTGTTATAAAACACGAAGAGATGTTCAGCAAACTCCTGACTTTTTTTTTTTAATGGAGAAACTTTTCTAGGCAGGTTATGTAAATGTAACAATATAAATTAATTTTGAGCATGCCCCGGTGTGGGGCAGGGAAAGCTAGGGCACAAGTGCTGTTATGTCACTTCAGTTATTTCTTGTCCGCCAAATAGGTCAACGTTGAACTTGAGCAACGGTGAAACAGAGTCAGTGAAAACCATGATCGTCCATGACGACGTGGAGAGTGAACCTGCCTTGACTCCTTCTAAGGAGGGCACCTTAATTGTCCGACAGGTATTGCTTTTCCTTCCCTGTGCAGTGCTGCACCTTTTCTGTGCTCATTAACCCACTCGCTCATTCACCCATGCTGTTTCTACATTATATTTGTTGTTTGTATTATCAAGACACAGCTGTAGTGAATTTCAGATGAGCAAGATGTTTGATGCATGCAAAGAGGAGAGTAGCCCTTCACCCCTTGCTTCTGTTTTGCATGCTTTCCAGTGACACCCATGGCAGCACCATGCAGAACATCTCAAAGTCTCTGAGAGAGAAGGGTAGAAAAGCTGCAGGTGTGTGGTGCCAGTACCTTGAGCAAGAGCTTAGTTTAGTTTAACCATAGAACCAAACATGGCTCTCAGGAGTGGGGCTGGAAGGGAGGTTGGGGGGGTGCATTCAGGGGTTTTAAAAATTGTTTTGAACCTGTAGTTGAGGGCCTACAGACCACCCAGATAACATACACACACACACATACATACAAATTCATGCAACAGCTAACGTGAGGGAATGGAGAAGTGAAATAGGTGGCGAGGCAGAGAATGTGGACAGAGCTAGAGTGCTGTGTTGTTGCCTTTGATTCTGAAGATACTGCATTCTTGTGCCTCTAAAAGATAATGATTCCCTGCTTTTAAATGAGCTCGTGTGTTAATGAGCATGCTAGCTTAGAGGAGTTTCCTTGGTAATCGCATTTCTGAATTTCACAACTGAATGCCAATTTCTTAATTGAGCCCTCTGGTTTGAAAATGAAGATTTCATGCTTATTGTTTTAAATAGTTAGCTAAAGGCATTTGCCAGACAGTCCAAGCTCGTATCTGTATAGGATTTAACTTAGTTTTAAACAAAACAACAGGGCAAGAAACCCTCCCCTCACCACCCAGAATGTGCTTGTCCGCATTGTGGTGGAAGACTTCGCAGTGCAGTTACTCTTCAGCTAATTACGGAACTGGCTGTGCAAGTCAACCACACAAACTAAGCTTTTGCCTCCCAGAAGAAGTGGAAATTTGCTGAATTCTAGTAGCTCTGCCCACTTTCCCTTTCCATCCAGGCATCAAGGCATGGATTATCAGCTTATTTTTAAAAAAATCATAAATAAATAAATGATAAAAGGTAGGAAGAGAGTGAGGGAGAGAAGGAGAGAGGTTGTTAGGGATATAGACCTTTAAGCAGCACTTGAGCAAGACAAGTGTGCCTGTTTTTTCTACAGAGTACAGTTGACAAAAAGCGTGCCAGCCATCATGAGAGCAATGGCTTTGCCGGTCGCATTCACCTCTTGCCAGATCTCTTACAGCAAAGCCATTCCTCCTCCACTTCCTCCACCTCCTCCTCCCCATCCTCCAGCCAGCCGACACCCACCATGTCCCCACAGACACCCCAGGACAAGCTAACTACTAATGAGGTATGTCTTACACCACAGCTGGCTGCTTTCGTAGGGTTATAGCAGCGTTGCCTAGTAGCTAGTTTGCAAAGGAACTCCAGCCAATCTCCCCTGCTTTTTTTTTCTGTCACTTTGTTCCCATCCCCCAAATAACACATTTCAGTTCTGTGTAAGAAGCCCTTAACTCTAGAGCCAGTCCCATGCCAAACTTGCCAGTTTACTATTTTTGCTTCCTCTTAGTGAGTCATTAATTGCATGGCGTTCGTTTTAAACTAAACCTGACTACTGCATTTTCAAGCCAATACTCTTTTTTTAAATTCTGTTTTATTCCGGGAGCAGGCTAATTGCAAGTAGTGTTCCTCTTAAAAATTAGCGGTTACTTTTGGCTTTGTCAATAAAGACTGGGCTTAGTAACTCCAGACATATGAGGAACTGCTGGTGGAAACTCACCCTTTGGGAGAGGAAGTGACCGTGGAGGGATTTTGCTCTTTAAAGCTTGCCACATGGGCTGGGTGAACAAATCAGGTGTTGACTGGGAGGGTTGTAAAAGCCTGGGGTATTGTTGTTTTGGGGTAATAATTGGGGGAAAATCTTTGGGTTTTTTCCAAGTATGTGTGTACTTTAAAAAGCAGCTATGTAAAGAATAATGTTCTCACCAGCACTGGTTGTGTCCAAGTGGAGACTTAAGGCTTCGCCACGGGGGAAGCTCCCTCTTGCTGTCCTGGGCTCATCCCAGGGTGGTGCCTTCCCTTACTCACCAAGTGCTGGTGGGCAAGCCCTGTCCTTGACATGTGTGTAACCCCTCACAGCAGAGGAGACGCACACGTGTGAACAAAGGATGTCATTTACCACTTACTAACCCTAGCAGTAAATGAGGAGCCCGGCATGGTGACTCCATTTCCGACTGGGTGGCCAGCCTGACTTTTGGGGAGAGCCGCCTTCTGCACGCAAGCAGGAGTGCTGAAGGGGGAGAAAAACTCTATGAAAAGAAGCTGCTGCTTCTCAGAGTAGAGCTGTCCTGCCATGTAGGCGTGCAAATGTGGTGATGAGAAGGAGAGAGTGTGGTGAGCTGGGTAGGCTGATGGCAACGCACGTGTTTACCACAGGATCAAAAATGTTTCTGAACCACGTAGCAGGAGGGCGGGTGGGAGGGTTTCCTCCTGGAAATTTGGTTAGTATAATAATTAATTTTCAGCTATGCTTCATTGGTCTTTGATCTTTCTAAAAGCACACTCTTGTAGGGTATAGAGATCAGTTGATTGATCCAGAGATATACTTGCTCATTACTTTGATCTAAGCAATAAATAAGCAGGGTTCAGTTAACTCAGCTTGGGAAGGGGAGGCTGTTGCAGCAGCTGGTGGCAAAGGAGCCTTTCGATACTGAGCTGTGCAGGAGAGTGATACACTCCTAAGACCCATTGCTATTTTTCCTGCAGAGAGTATAGGCTTAGAAAGATCAGAGGTTGAAGATTAGTTGATGATAAAGAACTGTCTCTAACTATGTTTGCATAAGGCTGAGCGAAAACCCAGTACTGCTTGATATGACTTACCCACATGCACGTCTTTACATATATACTTTTTGTTTTTTTCACTTGTCCCGTTCTGCTTCAGTATGCAGTGTTGTCACTATAATACTAAACTGGCAAGGGTTTTTAAGTCGTTCCATTTCCACTTTTAACAGTTCATTGTTTCATGTGTCTTCTTCCTTTCTTTATGTTTTTTCATGTTTGGACCATGTAACTTAGCAAGCACCAGTGATTTTATCCACTGCATATTCATAGCTTCATGTCACCGTTTGCTACACCTTCCACACTAATGAGCCCCTTTGTTCAATACAGGTTTAATGTGTTGCTTTGTCAAATAAAGGTGGAAGAACCTGCTGCAGCTTTCTGGCAAGAGGCTCAGGTTGAACAAAACAGGGAGAACAAACAGTAGTGGACATTGAAACAATCCATCATAGAACCAGACGCTTCTCATTTTGTTGCACAAGCCAAGAGATCAAACTTCACAGTTGATTAAACTAGCTCACTTTAGGACACTCTTCATGAGCTAAAAAGTTGTAGGTAGTGGACAGCTTGCAGATAAGATATTATACGTACATTTAAGCGGATTTTTTAAGAAAGAGAGATTCCCCTGCTTTGTGCCTGATTGTAGTAGCCAGTCCTAAAAATCTTGGCTAGCAGCTGAGGTGACAGGGATGCCGATTTAGCTAATTATATTTCGCTGTAACATGTGCACTGTGCGTATGTATCTCGTTTAGGTGCGGTGCCTGCAGTGCGTTGTGTATCTCTAAAGGAAGTAAAAAAGCTTGGGGAGGCTCTGTAGCATAATTCTGTAGTGACTTTAAAATGTTGGTTGTTGTTATCCATGCTTTTTATTGTCATTAATATTAATAAAGTTGAAATTTACATTGCAGACTCAGTCCGCTAGTAACACACTCCAGAAACACAAATCTTCCTCCTCCTTTACACCTTTTATAGACCCCAGATTACTACAGATTTCTCCATCTAGTGGGACAACTGTGACTTCTGTGGGTAAGTAAAGTAGCTGAAGATGACAATTGAAAAAGGGTTCAGTGACTTCAGTGGCTCTTTAAAGTACTTACGAATGTTACCATCATGCTTTTTATTTGATTTGCAATGGATTGCATAGTTTATTTCTTTTTCCATTTACATTTCTTACAAAAAGAAAGACTTGCTCAATATTCTCAGTTACTGATTTGGGTTGTATGGTGTAAAGAATATATGGCCAGAGCTTAGCACTTGAGGGATATTACATGCGCTTTACTTTTCTTCTTTTCAGTAGGATTTTCTAGTGAAGCAATGCGATCAGAGGCAATAAGGCAAGACCCTACACGGAAAGGATCAGTTGTCAATGTGAATCCCACGAATACACGGCCACAGAGTGATACGCCAGAGATTCGCAAATACAAGAAGAGATTCAATTCTGAGATACTGTGTGCTGCCTTATGGGGTAATGCCAGCTTGTTCCTCCCTTGCCTCCTGCCCTTCTGAAGTGCAGACGTGCCAGTACGAGCTTAGTGTCTTTGAGAATGTGTCTCTGAAACCTTAGCTGTTTCTCTGCATTTATTCAATGCTCGTTTACACCTTTTTGTTGCAAGAACTGATCATTATTACCTTTTTTACAGTATTGTTGCTTTTGCTTTAATTTCCCACTGTTGTGTATATCGTTCTGAGGGCACAGTTCAGACTTCATTCAGCCGATCAAAATGTCCTTTTCAGCTCTCTCTAACCACTGCTAGTACATCTCTTGCAGCTTTTGGGAGCTTGTAGTTGTCTTTGCATTGTACACCTGGTGCATACAGCCTATTTCTTTTGAAAAATAATAATCTTCTGAGCCTCTTGCTAATGTATTGTTGCAGAGCTTGAGTGAGATGTTTTGTAAGATGGTCTTCCATCTCAGTTATCAGTCCATGTAGGATGGAAGAGGGAAGAGAGAAGAATAGGAGAGACATTTTCCAGTGTGAGACTGTGGCTTGGTTTCATTAAGAGTGGTTAGCGCAGAGAGAAGTTGGGCATAGGATGTCAGCTGACCAAGTGTGTCTGGCCTTCTTGTCACAAGGGATAATTTGTGTTGGTGTCAGACAGTTAGTCAGATCCTACACTAGTGAAAGGCTTAGAGCTGCCTTTGTTGCCTGCTACACTGTGGAATCACTGCTGAAACACCCAGCAAAAGCTTTTCTCTGCTGCATCATTTCTTTCTTGGCCAGAAGCTCTGGGGCCACCTGAATTTTTTCATTATCTAGATGTTAAGAGATGATGCTTGTGTATATTACATACATACTTATCTAGCATCTCTAAACTTAACAGACTGTAAATGCACAAGTATGTCATTTTAAAAACCATGAAGAAGAGAGTTGGCCATTCCCCTGAGTCACATGATGATTGTATAGGTAACACAGTGTACTTCTCATGTTTACATCTTCACAGCTTTTTCCAAGGCTTTACTTCTCTTCTAGGGTTTTTTCCACCATTTCTTGTTTCTCAGAACAGCACTGTTGTCCTATCCTACTTGCCTGAAAAGCCATGTCAATTAAATAGCTCTCCTGACCCCTTATCTTCCTATCTGCTGTTTTCTTTATTTGCAGAATTTACTGCTAAGAATTTTTCCCCCAGTGCTATTTCTGCAGGTATTCATATGAATAATTCTCTGATAAAATGAACACTTGTGCAAATGTAAACTTTCAAGCTGTGAGAAGGTGAAGACAGAGAGAAATCGCATGGGATCAGTAAAGATGACTCATAATCCTTCTGATCTGCCTTGTTTTGCCAGTAGCAATTTGTGTTAATGGTTTAATATTTCTTTGATCTATGTGTCTGACTGTTACGGTGATTTAAAGTATAGGTGTAAAATCCTAGAGGTGTTTTACAGCTGTAACAAAGCACTTCCTTGTTCAGTATTTGGGGCCAAACTGATGATGATGCAAGCTGGTACACATACTTATTTCTTGATAAGGTTTAGCTTCCTTTACTCTTAAGCAAATTAAGCCATTTCATGGCGATTTTTCGTGTTCAAAAACAGGGGGGCTTGCTTTGCTTTGTTTTGCTTCACCTTTACCAATGGTAATGCTATAATATCTGTCAGTTTGCTGATTGCATTAGGTCTTTCATGCTGTTTCTTTTAGTTCTGAGCGGTGAAGTCCATGTTAATGACATGGATGCAGTAGCACAAATTTTTACACCCAGCCTCTGCCTAGAGCTTGTACTTTTTCAGGAAGCATTTCTGTTTGTTTGAAAAACCAGCACTGCTTAATTGTAGAAGAGTTCTGCTGGCTGTCAATAAAGACAGAGCTGAGCCCGCGTTTTAAAATACAGGCACTGCTTGCCACCAGTGGAGTACCTCATTAATTTAATCTCAAAATGCATGTAGCTAAGGGAAGGGGTTGGGGCTGGGCACGCATGTAAACTCAGAGCAGAAACAACTGCACCACAAAGGCGGCAGAGGAAGAGATGAGGGCGGAGGTGGGAGTGATGGAGCCTGGATGCACAAAGAGGGTAAGGGTCCCTGAGGGAGCAGTCTGCATGTGGCTTGCTTTGAGTTGTAATGCATTCTGGAAAAAATACAAAAATCCATGTTGAAGCTGAATTACTTACAACCTGAGTCAGGGCATTCTGGAGCTGCAGGAAGGAGGCCAGCTGGTGGGCTGGTTTGGTGCTGCTGCAGCTTGTGCTGACTCCTGACTCCGTGTGTGCCTTGCTCTCCCTGCTTCCTTGTGCTGCTTCTCAGTTTGAGGGTGTCTCCCAGTAGTGGAGACAGTTGGTGTAAAATGCCCCTGGGGTGAAGTGCTTCTGGTGCTTGTGGGATGGGGTCCAGCAGGTGCAAACCCATGTGGGGGATGCAGAGGCAGGAGGAGGGCAATACAGGGGTGGAAGAGGTGTCAGCAGCTGAAGGAGAGCCTGGGAGAGCGGCAGACCCTCTCCCAAGACAGGTTCTGTGCCTGCTGCCATCCATGGGCTCTCCTGCCTGGAGGAAGCAGAGGAGTAGTGAAGCAGCAAATCTGAGTGAAGAGACGGGATGGTTTCTGGGGACTGCTGGGACCTCTGATGTTTCCTTACTGAAAAGGCAAGAGAGAGAAAAACAGAGATGGGTGATGGTTTCCAACCTTTCCATGGGCTATGTCTTTCTCATCCAGCCAGAGGCTGTTTAGTGTTCCTCATCCTTGTGAGCAATGCCCTTTTACGATACTGTGAGAAGGCATGTCACTGCTATAGATGCAGACCACAAAGAGATACAAACTCCTGTGCACTGGGCCCAGGTGCTGTATTAGAAAAGGTTCATTATGGGATCATCCCATGTGATACATCCCCTGGCACTGGTATAGTTATATATGGGGATTAATTGTCTAACTAGGAATTAAGGCCATTAAACACTATATCTATGATCATCTTGTGTGAATTTTGCTTTTCTTATTTCACTTTACTATGCTTAAGGATTTCAAGTTTTACATTGGGATTGCAACATAGAAGTCTAATGAAGTGAGTCATGCATTTGGTTTGATTTCCATTCCCTGTACTGTATCTGACCTGTTTCTGCACAATTTGTGAGCTCCTGGATTGAAACACTATTGCAAATAAATAGTTATGAAGTTTAAGAGTGATAAAATTAGTGCATTTTTTAAAAAAACCTAGTCTCATATGTATACATATATTTATTACTAAAAAGAAATTGAATTGATTTTGAATACTAAGGCTTTGTGGACTCTTGGAAAGTGTTCCAGTGGATGTTTGGACCTTTGTATAAGGAAACTGGCCTACTGACTTTTCTCATCTGTATTTGCTTTGTCTTTTAAATTTGTGGAAACACAAAATTACTGTAATTCCTCTAGTTTTAACATTCATATGGAAAAGATTGTTGGGATGCTGAGGACCAGCTCTGTGCCTATCCTTTTACAAGAGAACTGCATCACAGTCTGTTTCTCCCAGTTGGGACCAAGCTTTTTTACAGTGTCCTTGTCAAGAGCGTCCTGTTGCCAACCCCTTCCTATTAACACCCCTCCTCCAACATCAGCATGCCTTCTTATTTGGGAGCTGGTGTTCTAGAAAGTTCTCCATGGTCTACCAGTCTCTCACCCTTGAACACTGCAATCTGGAGTCAGTAGTTGCTGCAGGGAGGTAGTGTAGAGATCTTCTACATCGTGAGATCTTTCAGGCTGCAGGCAGCTGAGACTCAGTGAGCAGTGGTTAGACCTGCTTGAAACAAGACAGTTACTATATCAAGCATTGGTTCAACAGAATGTGTGGAAAATCTGCCTACTAACTTGGATCTTTGGTTTTGTTTCTTCTAGGAGTGAACTTGTTAGTGGGCACTGAAAGTGGTCTGATGCTGCTAGACAGAAGTGGTCAGGGGAAGGTTTATCCGCTCATCAATCGAAGACGATTCCAGCAAATGGATGTACTTGAAGGGCTGAATGTCTTGGTGACAATTTCTGGTAAAGTTAACTGTTCAGCATGACTTTTTTCCCCATCTGGCATGGCATGGCAGAGAGCGTTTCTTGGCAGCCTGTGTGTTGAGGGGGAAGTCCTGACTTGTCTGAAATAATTGGGTTTTCCATCATTTCACCTCCCTGAGTCTACAGTTTATTTCTGCAAGTGAATCATTTTCCACACAACACCGTGTGCCTGCCTGACCTTTGTCCTTCCTCCTGTGGGGTGGCCTTTAAAAATGCTGCATGGGTTTGGGGGAAACATCTGGCTTCGTTTGTTTTGTTCAGTGTTTGGGAGCTGTAAGTTAATGCTTTGTGAAGTTTGTAAAAATGGCATTCTTTCCCTCTGTCATGATTACTTTCAACCTAGCCTCTTCCTAACCAAAATATTATTTGCTACTTGGGTTTAAAGACATCTTGTGTGTTAAAATCTGTAGAATGAGAAATGCTCCTGCAAAGTAGGAAAGTAAGAGTGATGTGCAGTGAGCGTGTGTGTGTTTGCAAGAGGGGAGTACAGTGTGTACGTGATGTGGAAGTTACCAATGTGAGAAGGCAGATTGGTGCAGCTTTTGGCCTTTTCTCTCCCTGGGTGCAACTGCAGATGGTAAAGCAACGGGACATGAAGGGTGGTGGTGATTGTTGTGTTTGTTTTGTGTGCGCTGATGGAAAATACGTTTTATGAAGCTTGAGGTTCCAGACTCTTTGGCTCCAGAGAGTTGGTGCACTGTTAGTCTTTCTTCACAGGTGTAGTTCAGCCATTTACCTTCCTTTTGTTTTGGTTTGTTTGTGAAATCAGCCTATGCCGCACGTATGTGACAGGGAGAGGATGTTAGATGAGGTTTCTCACAGTAGTCACTGTGTCGTTGTTCAGAGCCACTGAAAATTTTGTTGAGGCTCCAGAACCCCTTTGTTTCCACTGGAGGAGTTCTCTGGCTCTCCTAACACTTGTGCAAAAGGACACACACCTAGACATTTAATGTAATGTAATGCATTAGCGGTGTGACGCTACTACAGGTCCAAGAAACTGTGCTGGTGTTGTCAACATGGGACTTTATTTCTCCTTAGAACAAGCAGGTTTTATTAGCTTGTCGCTTGCTGCATTCTCTGCTGCAGCTATGCTGTGAAATCTTTAAAAAGAAAAGATGAATCAAGGAGGGTTTAAAAACTCAGAACCTCCTCTGTGTCCTTTTGATGTCTAATGCTGTACGTTACAATGTAAGTTGTTTGAAAAGCACCATTTGATAGAGTTTATTCTATAGTAGACAGTAAACAAAAATATTATATAATCCAACTTGTGTAAAACCTGTTGGTTTGAAGAATACCCTGCGCAGATGACAAGCGTCTGTGATTCAGTCTTGTGTGTAAATTGTTTTAGGTTTATTTACGTTTGCATCAGTCATGATCAGAGTACCCTGGCACATCCGTTTTCTTTGTTTCCTTCAAAACTATTGCTTCCTCTGTGGAGACACGGTACATTAACCCTTACGAAATCAGCTGATCTTTGGCTGGTTTCTGCCTTCACCTCTGTCCCATCTCCTGCATTTTACGGGAGATGACAGGAGTACAAGGCAGGAAAGAGGCATCCCTGCCCACCGAGAGGCAGGGCTGGGGGAGCGTACTCAGCGAAACTGTGACGCCGTTGTGCCCAAGTTCCCCCTCACATGCCTTTTTTGGCTTCTGTGCTGCAGTTCTCAATTTAAGCTACCCTCGTGCTGGACTTCATCTAATGTCTTTTTAGTCGTGGTGGGTTGCTCCATCTCTCCAGGCAAACTAGGAATGCTAAAAAGAGTTTGTGTTTCTGCAAACTGTGGGTTTTGGCAGGTTGGTTATAGAGCCGCCTCTGAGCTTCGTGCCAGGACTGCTGCCTCTTCACTGGGAGCGTTGTTCAGCTCCTGCAGCGCACTCAGCTGTATGTTCCCTCGAATTTTTGGGGAAGTGATGTGCTGATGGTGGTGAGGTTTGAAAGGTGTCACCACGTTGTGCAAAGATGTTGCAGTGCACTAGGGATTCAAGGGGATTGTCACCTAAAATTGCTTTTAATATACTCTTGAGTCTGAAAACCTGAAATAATTTCTTCCCCCAAATTATGTCTGAAATACAAAACTTTTTGACAACAAAGCTTTCGATACAGAGATACTGAGCTGCTACAGCTGGTACAAGAAGGCTTTACAGGTCAAAGCAGACTAGTTAATCGGTTCTTCAGCTCATATGTTTGGGAGGCAAAAACGTAGTTTCGGCTGCTCAGGTAATACAATGCTGGTCATAAAAATGCCGGAGGAGAGAGCAGCGACGTGCATACAGAACACGCTCCACTTGCGGCTCCCTGAGGGTTTTGCAGCCCAACTGACTGATGGTGGCACTCGAGAAGGTAGGAAGAGATGACAGAGTAGAAGAACTGGTTGGAACCTCCCTGCTTAATAATTACAAACCACAGCAACAATGAAAACAAAAACTCAATATAGGAAAAGGGACTTTGCATTCGAAACTGTCTCTGTGGGAGAATCAGAGCCAGGAGTTCTCATAAAAGTCACTGGCTGATCACTTCATTTGATGGCTGGAGCAGGGTTTTCTTTCTTATTTCATGACAATAACAATTAGATGAACCCCAAAAGACCAGATTTTTGAGAGCTCTTTAAATTGACCAGGAATTTACAAGCAGAAGGATCTAATCCCCCCCACTCCCAATGGGAACATTAAGAGCAGCATAACTTGTTGAAAGACATGCATAGCCACGTTTATATGACTAACCGGTCCTGCTCTTTTCATATCAGGCTGGTGAAAGGCAGAGGAATTTCCTGTCTTGTGACTTTCCTTGTGGTCTAGACACTAAAACACAATGGGAACACACTTGAGAGATCTCTGTTGTTATTTTGAAAAATGTTCCTGGTTGGAGAGAAATACCCTGGTGCATATCATGTGAACCAAAAAAAAAATTGGCCACGTGCTGGGAAATTCCCGTGTCTACTCTTTGTTCTGAGTCTTCAAGTTTGACTAAGCTACCAGGGAGGCTAAGGCCATGGAAATATCTGAGAGAGAATTTGTCTTCCAGTGGACAGGGACTTGTGATGGTTTTAAAAACATTGGATGCCTTGTTCTGAGCCCTCAGAGCTCTTCCTCACCCAGAACTGTAGTGCCTTCTGGTCTAGACTGTGTTCCCTGTTTTTCAATATTTCTAAAAGGGCCCTTGTGACTATTGTTTGCAGTATTTTCATTGGAGGACCTTTCTTTGCTCAGATGTGGGACTTCTGGGAGTATTGTTTCCTACTCTAGTCCCTTTTCCAAATCTTTAGAAAGCTACAGGAGTGGTGAGGCTCTTTTCCTTCCTGAAACATGGCTTAATGAATGTGAAGTCAGGCAGTAAATCAGGGTGCTCATTTACTGCCAGATCTGCTGCCATGTTTTTAGGGGGGATAAACAAAGGACAATGCAGTGTTACTTCATATTTCATTTTGTACCACCAGAGCAGAAGGGCTTTTAAAATTAAATAGCAGGTCCAGTATTTGAAAGCAGGTCTCCAATTCCACTTCAAATTGAACCTCAATCAACAGATTTTTGAATTTGAAACTGCGTCCTCTTTTCCTCCTGCCCTTCCCCCCATCTAAATAATCACAAAAGATCTTTTAGCCTATGTGTCTTTGTAGTGGAACAGCTTGTGGTGCTGGAGTCCATGGAGCAGCCTGTTTGCAAGCTGTGCTTCCCCATGTGCTGCCCCAGCCCCCGCAGCTGCTTTTCCCAAGGAGTCCAGCTCTGTTACGGGATCCCTTGCCATCAGGGCAGGGGCTCTGCGCCAGCTCCAGGACCCCACTATGTAGCTGGCTGGGCACAACAGGATAAGGCCCGGTGCCTGGGCTTCATGTCCTGCTGCAACCAGCATCCCCTGGTGCTGTGTGCCTGGCCGTGTCTCTGAAATGAGAGCTATGAGCCGATCCATCAGTAGGCATCATGTGAAAACTTAAAATAGCTAAACTCTGTAGCTGAATCTGGTTGCCATGCTGCCAGGTGGACCATCCTGCAGTGTAGACTAGTACTGGCTGTGGTACAGGTCAGCTGTCTTCCTCTCAGCAACAAGGACCATGAAACACTGTCACCTGGCTGCCTTATTGTGGCTGGTGAAGCACTAGCATGGGGTTACTCCACTGACAAGTTGGGTCACTGAGAACATCTCCTATTTCCTTTCCTTAAGCAGAGAACTGATGGAGCCTTATTAAATGGCTCCTTGTCAAAGCAGGGATGATCTCTTTTCCTCGCCTTCAGCTTCACCTGAGGGACTGTAATGGCTTGGGGCAGCAAAGCAGCTGGAGGAAGGAGGGTGCAAGCTTTGAGTATGTGCATTTAGGGCCGCCTTCTCACTAGTTCAGCAAATGCTTTGTAGGCCATTAGTTGTTAAAGAATCACTGATAAAGTTTATCACGAGCCTTGCTCTGCATTCAAAGAGGCCTTGTCATATTGAGAGTTGAGTCTGAGCTGTATTTTGATGACGGTGGCAGATGCATTGTCAGTTGAAGATAGGGCATCCTGGGCAAGTAGAGTCTCTCACCTGTGGAGAAGAAACACCTCTTGCAGTTTCTGTGTGCAGCCTGATAAGTATTACACCCCTTGCAGCACAAAGGAAGGGCTGCTGACAAGGCAGTCATCAGCTTTTAGCAAGCAGGTGAAGGTTGCATGGGCCATATGAAAGTCTCTCACTGCGATTTCAGATACTGTATATTTTTCCCTATAAATGGTGTAAAGTGGTTCAGTAATTGTTTACTGCTGTTGTTTGCTGTGCTTTCCCACCAGAGGAATAATGAACAATCTTAATAAAACTTGACCAGTTTCTGTCTCCGAGGATGATGTAAGGGATGGAAATGTCCTGGTCACTAACTGTAAATTACGTTTCATCACCAAATTCTTCTTCACTTTTTTTTCCTCCTTTCAAAACCGGTCCTACTCTCTTCTGATAGCTGTATAGATAACTTCAGGCCTCAAAGTCCATCCTACTGCTCTGCTACAGTTTTGTGTGAAACAGAGATGTTCTGACTCAGCTATATATATTTTATCTGGGTGCATGACTCTCTGGTGCTTTTTTTGTGGGAGTATAACCCTTTTCTAATAGTTGTGTGTGTCCTAAGAACCAGATAACCAAAAAGCTGTTCCCTTGAGTTTGTCATTTTGTGTTCATGTGGTATTACCATGTGTCTCTGTCCTTGATTATCGGGAAAGCATGCATTTGGGTGGAGTCTTTAGTAAAGCTGTTGTGGATGTAAAAACAGAGGGAGATCTCTGTGGTTGCAGCAGTTTCTTCTTCATTGTTATTTTGATTTGCTCTGCAGGGCTTTCTGTTTGCTTAGGCAAAGTTTTTTGCACTTAGCTTCCTATGGAGATAAACCAATGTTTTTCATTTTGTGGCCAGGTAAGAAGAACAAGTTGCGAGTTTACTATTTGTCCTGGTTAAGAAATAAAATCCTTCACAACGACCCTGAAGTAGAAAAGAAACAGGGCTGGACAACGGTGGGCGACTTGGAAGGCTGTGTGCACTATAAAGTTGGTGAGTAGTGACTGCAGTAATCAAATCATCGGGATAAAAGTTTGCTGAGAAAGGAAACTGCAGTGCGTCTGTAGCTGCTGGGTTCAAGGTTTGGTTTTATTTCTGGATGTCTTCTCTGTCCCTCGGGGTAAACTTTTCTGGCGAAGCACCAGAATAGGTGGCAAGTTATTGGGTTAAATTCAATATGGGAGAGGTTTTGAGGTGGGATGCTGGGCTGTGAACTGGACCGGGTGCACATTCCCATCTGTCTCCTTCCTGTAATGAATAAAACTTCTGGGAGAGTGCTAATATGGACAGTGAGGGCTGGTAATGTGTTTCCACCTCTGTTAGACACCTTAGGTAACAGAAGGACTCCTGTCAACCAGCAGCTTTTCTCTTCACCAGCAGGTTTCCCTGATCTTTTACCATGGTGAACCACATGCTGGAACAGAGTGAAAAAAGTCTCTCTCTTTAATGTAGATTTTAAAGATGGGGTGGGGGGCGAAGAAAAGGAGAAAAAAGAAAGAGTGTGGGAGGAGAAAGCAAGCCCAGCTAGTGCACGAGCTTTGGGGTGGCATCTGGGAACAGAAGCATATGTTTAACTTCAAGATGATTCACTGATTCCCCTTAGCTCACAAAATTTCCTAGTGCCGTCTGAGATCCACTGCAGTACGGTTATGGGATGAAATGTGTTTTCACTAGACATGGTGCCTATTGAGTGGTTTAAAGTAACTTCAATGGATTTGGCTGTAGAAACTTCCACCAAAGCTAGCGAAAGACATGTAGCATTCAGTCAGCAGGATGTGCAATGAGTCTGCTGCCCTGCAGGTGGGGATAAGAGCTCTTTCTCCTGCTTCAGTTTCATGATGCATCTTAATGGGCACTGGATGTTGCCATTGATTTGGTTTTCTCCTGAGAGCCGGCTTAGTTCCTTTCCAGCTGTGTCAGTCAGTCTGGAGCAGCAGCAATTGGACTGAGCTCAGTCTCCTCCTGTCATGCGTGTGCTCTTGGAAAAATCTTCTAGTGAGGCGTAATCAATAACAATGGCAGTTTAGTGACTGCTGAAGCAGGAACTTGACCCTGAAAACAATTTATAATGTACTTCTCTGGTATCATACCCTAGGGTGTCAGTAGCATAATGGAGTGGCCTGTTAACAATACACTAACAGCTATTGAAGGGAAGCTTTCCAGCGGGGGAGCATATGAAACAAAGAGCATTCTCTTCTAGAAGAAGAGGGGTTTGTTACCCTGGGCTGCAGCCTGGCACTGAACTTCCCCCTGAACCACAGATGTACAGTAGGCTTCTTCAGGTAGTGAGAGGCCTCTTTGACAGCTGCGCTTCAGTTCCCAAGAAGGATGAGCTCTGCCAATAGTTGGTCTCGCAGTCTGGAGGCTGCCACCGAGGCAGCTGGCACTGATCGCTTCCTTGTCTCTTTGGTGCAACAGGGGTCTCGGATGTCAGGGTGAAGTGGTATTTATGGATCTCAGTTGCTTCAGGCAACTTTTGGCTCCTCTAAATGATAAATTGCTCTTTTGAAACTTAAGATTTGGGTGAATTCCCAGATAGCACCCAGAGCAAAGAATGAGGATTATCAAACGTCCCCTTTCACAGATAAGGTGGTTTTTTTTCAGCACTCCCTTCTTCCCCAAGAAAAAATTCCAAGAAGTCTTGTAAGCTAGACAAGACTGAACAAAAGCTCTGGATTTTAGTCAATACATCTGTGGAGGCTGAAAGACATTTTTTTGTCTGTTGAAAAAGTGTCAAGTTCTTTTAACACTTACAGTTCAATAGTCTCTGTTTCCTGCAGAGTAAAAAGAGAGTAAGTAGTAGCTTTGTCTCCCTGTGGCCTACCAAGAGACAACAACTGCACGCTTGTGCTGTAGTAAGATATCTGAAAGACATTAAAATAGTATTTATTAAAGAAGTGGTATTCTCACAAATACGGGATTTTCACTCCAGCCATGTCTGAAAATCAGTTTTGGTTGGAGATAAAATGGCAGAAGGTGAATGTGCATATTCTGTGCACATTGCTCATTGTTTTGGAAGAGTGCCATGTTCCCCTAAAACTTGGGGTAGAGAGGTTGCAGAAACCTCCAGAGATTTCTTAGTGTCATCCAGGTAAGGCTATGGTTTTTTTCCTCTCCCTAAAAGGAGCGTGGGAACCAGGTTAACAAACCTCAGCGTTTGGAAGTCCCCATGATCTCTTCCTTCCCAAATCCAGATGGCAGCTGGAAATGCAGATCCAGCAACACTTCTGGAATGGCCATTTCTAGGCTTTATCAGTCGCCTTCTGAGAACAGCAGTAGTGCACAGAGCTTCTTCTGATGGTTAATTTAGGCAATTGTTTGAATGTGGCAACGGAGATATATTTGAGCACTTGTGGATCAGCTACGCAATGACACTTTATTTCTGATAAATGCTGTGGACTTTTATTTTTTCAAAGGAGTTATCTCAGATTTTAGGGACAAAGAAAGGTGCTCCGCTATCAAACTTGCCTTTTGCTTTTGAAATGGACTTCATTCTTAACTTTTTATTTCAGTTCTCTTTTTTTCCTCCTTTCCTCTGGGAAGTTTTTCCATCAGCTCAAAACATCGCTGCCAGTGCTGTGACTGGAACTGCCAATAACACTCTGCCACAGTCATGGCCTTCTTTTATGGGAAATATCCCTGTGTGAAAACCTATTTTTTTTTCTTGATGAGTAAGCACTGTCTAATGTGGAAAAAAATAAGGGTAAATAAGTCTGTACTGACTAAGTAATTCAAAACATGGTGACAGGTTCAGTTACTGATAAGAGTAATGACCTCTATGTTGTCATAAATGCATCAAAATACTTAACTACATAGAAGTAGCAATCTTAAAATGCAGTGTTACTAAAAACCTCCAGGTGTATGTAAGTATGGAGAATTATTGTCATATTCTGCTTTCCTGAAGTATCTGGAATGACTTTGGAATTACAGCTGAATTCCTTTTCGTTTTGTTTCATTTCAGTAAAATATGAAAGAATCAAGTTCTTGGTAATTGCATTGAAGAGTTCTGTGGAAGTCTATGCATGGGCACCAAAGCCATACCATAAATTTATGGCCTTTAAGGTAACAGTATATTTTAGCCATCCATGGGATTTTCTCATAGCCACTTCCAGTTACCCCTTTTACAAAAATGTTCTGATGTTTTATCATGGACATATTGCAAGTTCTGTGGTAAATCTGACACTAACTTAGTATCATATTTTAGTTTGGGAGTTCTTTTAGCCCTAAGAGGCAGTACACTTAAAGCTCTAAATTGTAACTGAGCGTAAACTAATAATCAAAATAACACAGTATCGCAAGGGTTTGTTCTCTCTATAAATAAAACATGAGGCAGAGAGATGTGAACTGAGTCTAAACATCTTCATCTGAGCAGAACAAGTCATTAAGTGATACTCGGCATTGTTACAGTTTTTTTTGAACACTGCAAGTGTGGAGTTAGCTCGTTTGGTATAATTACCAGACTGATTTACAGACCATCAGTTACTGTTGGTTGTGCAGATTGAAGTAAACACTACAGAGTGTTAAATTGCCCTGAGCTTCAGGGAAAACAATTCTTACTAAAAAACAAATAGGCAAACTGAAGTAAACCCCACAGAAAATAGCTTACAATGTTACGTGATTGAAATGCAATAGGTTGCAGAGTAATCTGTTCTTGTCCATGAGAGACATGTTAGCTTAACTGGTCTGGTGGATGGGGGTCACAGGGATGTGGGAGGAATTAACCTATAATATGTGAATTGGAGCATGTTTTTATAAAACCCACTGTGGTCCTAAGCAGTAACATAAATCTCACTGATTGTTGTCTCACAGTCATTTGGAGAATTGGTACATAAGCCATTGCTGGTGGATCTAACTGTAGAAGAGGGTCAGAGACTAAAAGTGATCTATGGCTCCTGCGCTGGCTTCCATGCTGTTGATGTGGATTCAGGATCGGTCTATGATATTTATCTACCAACACATGTAAGAGCTGCTGCTGGGGTTGGGTTTTTTTTTCTTTTAGGTTTCCTGTCCCCCGCCCCTTTCTTTCCTCAGATGACCAACATGTCAGGCTGTCCCTGTGAATCACTGCCAGATGCTGGCAGCAGTAAATTGGGTAGAAGGGTCTAAGCAGATGCGGCAACCTCTGCTCAGGGGCTTGTGCCTCACTCTCTGTCCTCTCCTCATGGTCAACATGTCTCCGTGGTTGGGAGCTGACCACTCTGATCTGATGTTGGCCAACATGACTGTTTCAGGGGTAGCAGCTAAATGGCTGAATGCATTGCAAATGCCCTCCAGAGGCTGCAGGAAAAGTAGTAGTACAAACAACATGACAGCCCACTGATGAGATTCAAAAGGGTTGGCAAAGGCCAGGTGGCCTTAGCTCCCCTGGTTTCCTGTTGTTCATTGTACATGGAAGCATCAGATGGGGCTGCAGCACACGATGCACCTCCCCAGGCACTATTCACTACAGTGCAGAGGTTCGAGGTCTGCTTCTGGGCTGCTTGCCCCAGGCTCCCTTTCTGCCCACGGAAAGAAATGGGCACTCCTACAGAGAAGTTAATCTTTTGTGGGTTTAGATGTCTGCCTTAAGATGAGAGGATTTGTGCCCCAAGGGTTTACAGGTCTTTGTTGTCACTGTGTAGGGTGTCTTATCTTAATGGGAGCAGAGCTAACACTTCTAAAGTGAGTGCATCTCCAATCTGCTGTCAGCCAAAATCAAAAATCACCCAGGCCTTTCTCCCAGCACAGGCTCTGCCGCATTAGAACAAAAGGCTTTCTCTTCTGTCTCTGTAGATCCAGAGCAGTATCCAACCTCATGCAATCATTATTCTCCCAAACACGGATGGGATGGAGCTACTAGTCTGCTACGAGGATGAAGGGGTTTACGTCAACACGTACGGAAGGATAACCAAGGATGTGGTTCTGCAGTGGGGAGAAATGCCAACTTCAGTTGGTAAGTGCCTCTGGCAAATCATGCGCAACATGCTGTTAGGAAGCGTGCGTGCCTGTGAGCAGAAGGAAGGCACACTGGGTTTGACTTCAGATTTAAGGCAGCAATGCTGTAGTATTCCTGGAGAAAAGCTGCGCAAAGTGGAGAGTAATCATATGGATCTGTTTTATGCTGAGCTTTTAAGAACAAAATCCAAACAAGCAAGTTGAGGAGTTCAGGAATGAAAAACTCACCAGAACCCTTGTAGGCTGCTCCAGAATTTTTTGCTAGACAGCCACAAGGTTGTGGAAACCATTCAGTATCAAGACATGTAAGTCTTGATGACAGATGAGTGAGATACTCTTATGGGTCATGCTTTATAGATAAGAGTCTGTATATCTGATTTGATGTGATTCCTTTAATTCACCTGTAGATTGCTAGATCTCTCCCAGCACCGTAATCCTCCCACATCTCACCAGTTCAAAACAAGGTAGCTTTGAGAGTGGGAGCAACGAGCGTAGTAAAATGGGTGCAGGTTTGTTACGGACACAAAGTGCACACCAGCATCCCTCTTGCTGCCTGTGCTGCTGTGCTTCAGTGCTGAGTGTAGCGTGGGCTCTGGCCACACCTTTGTTTTGCTGGGCAAGCGCATTGTGGGTTACACGCTTTGGAAGGGATGCTTGTATTGGGAGATGACTGCTGATAGCTGTTAGAGCAACGCAAACAATAATGGAGGAGGAAATGTAAAGACATTTCCCGCACAGCATGTTCACTCCTGTGGCGGTTAACTCGTGACTAGGTCTAAAAGCAAGCAGAATTTATCAGCTGGCAAACTGCAGAGCCTTTGAGGACTGGAGTGCCTCTGAAGTAAATGGCACTGAGGCAGCTGACACCATCTGAACATCTCGTCTTGACAATTTTTAGAAGCTATTTGGCCCAGTTACTGCTTGTGGCATATTTAAAAATAAATGAATTTCCAGCATGATGGTATATGCAATGTCATAGAGGTACGTTATACCATAGTAGATAATGTGATTTAATTTCACTAAAATTTAATATAAAAGAAAATCTGTAAAAGGGAAGTACCGCAAAATTAAGTGTTTTTTAATTTTGCTTGCTAAGAGCTATTGTTCTTCTTTTTATTTTTCTGTGAAGTATGCATGCAAATCAGAGGCAACAGCTTACTCTTCATTAAGTTCCCATATGTTATTTTTGGCAGCGTTCCTAAGACTATCCATCAAATTGCTTTTTGAATATACCTTTTCATAATGCTGGTGACTTTCTCCTTTATTTGATTTTTTTTACTGCTATCGAGAACAGATTTTTTTCCTCATGCTACTACTAATCTGTTTTCCCCCAGTGACACTCTTAAGGAAGAATGCTTGAGTTTTTGCTTTATTTGTGCACAGAGGAAAGCAGTAGGACGAGTAATAGTATTTCCACTTGGAGAGCTTAATATGAACCTCTTTTGAGATGCACAGAAGGCTTTTCAGACCAGTTGGCTTTCTCAAGGAGATCAGGTTTTTTAAGTATTACCACTATTTAAGGAGGCTAGCTCATTTTTTTCCTAGTTTTCCTTTTCCATCTCGTCCTTATTTTTGCTGACAGTCTCCTTCAAGGAGGGGAAGCAGCGCCATAAGACACAGAGCTGATGCTGGGGACATGGAAGAGTTTGATCTGTTTAAACCTTGGGTTCTGCTTTCTCCTTGTCAACACCTAATTAGCCTGTCTCTTTGCCAAACCTGGGAGAAAAAGCCTGTGTGAAAACTCGATGTTCCTTCCATTTAATTGAAGGTTGTAAAGTTCCCTTTGCGTCAGGAATGCTCAGGGAAGAACTATATAAGTAACAGAGAAAACCCATGGGGAATGTTTTTGGAAAAAAGAAGGTATTTGTAGGCATCATGAAGGTACTGAGGATAGAAATAGCACTGAACATGCGTGTAGTTATAATATGCACATGCAGATGATTTTTAACTAGGATGCGTCAGTATGTTCCTCTGCTTTTTTAGTTCCCTCTTGTTGCCCTCTGCCTGTCCTAATGGGCTGTGCGCTGTGTTTTCTTTCCAAAGCGTACATCCGATCCAACCAGATTATGGGCTGGGGAGAAAAAGCTATTGAAATACGATCGGTGGAAACTGGACACTTGGATGGTGTGTTCATGCATAAAAGAGCACAAAGACTCAAGTTCTTATGTGAACGCAATGACAAGGTATAATCCCCACCCCTCCCAGTTTGTTGCCAAGATGATAAACGTGTGCTTTAACGGGGTACTTGGGCTGGGTTGACCCTGACCAGCAGCCAAACACCTACCCAGCCTCTTGTTCTCACTCCTCACCCTTGGGATGGGGAGAAAATAGAAGGAAGGTGAAAAGACTCATTAATCAAGACAAAGACAACTTAATCGTGACAATAAAAGCTGCACACGCAAGCCAGACAAAATAAGGAATTAATTCACGACCTCCCATTAGCAGACAGATGTCCAGCCGCTTCCCAGGAAGCAGTGCTTCAGCACACGTAACACTCGCTTGGGAAGGCAGATGTCATCACCACCACGATCCCCCCATCCTCTCCCATTCCGGGAGCTTTTACGGCTGAGCACGGTGTTTTATGTTATGGGACATCCCTTTGGTCATCTCTTTTGTCTGGGTTGGCGGTTCCGGCATTGACCCCTCCCAGCCTCTTGCCCATCCCCAGCCCACTGGCCTTTGAGGGTTGAGGGGGCTGGAGAGAAAGCCTTCGTGCTGCGGAAGCGTTGTTCAGCAGTAGCCAAAACACGGGTGCGTTAACACAGTTTTGCCACAAATGCAAAGCTCAGCGCCATACAGGCTGCTATGAAGAATGTCCATTCCATCCCCACCAGACCCAGCACAGCACTGCTGTCGCACTGTATACAGCAGGGGCGGTGAAGGCAGATGGGAGCCACTGCTGCCCTACCTGTTGAATTTACCAGTCTCTTTCCTTCGCAGGTTTTCTTTGCCTCCGTACGGTCGGGTGGAAGCAGTCAAGTCTACTTCATGACCCTTGGCAGGACTTCTCTTCTGAGCTGGTAGAAGCAGTGGGATTTGGCGAGGAATTGCTGACATCCAGAGTCTGAGATCTTCATAACTCGGAATTATTTTCAACTGGAGTACAGACCTGCACTAATGCAGCACTCTGTGTAAATGTGTGTGCAGGCATCACTGGTGTTAGGTTTCTTTTAGTTTTTCAACTGAGGCTGCGACGCAGCTGGTGCTGTAAAGATAACGCCATCAGGTGCTACCATGTCTTTGAGGTTTGGGATCACGCTAGAAAGCTACAGGTCTTCTTTTCCCTTCAGCTCCAGGATTCCTAGGCTTTGAAGGACTCTGTTTGTTAGTGTCGAAACAGAGAGGGGGAATAAAAAGGAGAAAAAAAAACAAACCAGACTTACCGTGAAGATGCTGTTGAGTGGAGAGGAGGCAGGCAAGAGAAGGTGAGAAGTGGTGTAGAGAGTCAGACTGGCTGAAACAGAGGGCAGATCTAGTCTAGTAATGTTAACAATGTATTTAATTGACATTTCTTTTTTGTAATGTGACAATATGTGGACAAAGAGGAAGGTGCAGGTTTTAAGAAGTTAATATTTATAAAATGTGAAAGACGCAGTGACTAGGATTACTTCTTCTTGGGGACAGGGAGGGTGGGAAGGGGCTCGGGGTGGAATTCTTGGGTTTTTTTGTTTCTGCAGTTTTATTTTGGCCTGGCCAATAACTTTAGTCATTTTCTGTGTACCAGGTATTGCCTGAAACATGTGCAGATGATAAAAAAGAAAAAAAAAAAAAAAAAAGGAAAAAAAATTCATTTTCTATGATTCTGTGTTAGGCCAGAACTTGGTTATGTCACAGTATTAGCACTGCCTCAGTTAAAGGTTTAATTTTTGTTTAAACCTAGAAGTGCAACAACAGTTTTACCACAGTCTGCACTCGCAGAACTAAAAAAAAAAAAAGAAAAAAAAAAAAAGGAGGAATAAAATCCAAACTACATATGTTTATTTTTTGTGCCTACCTCATTGTTTTTAATGCATAAAATAAAAGAGGTGGTTTAGTTTATACGTTTTTAGATGAAAACCATTAATGTCTAATTTAATCTTAATACCAAAACTACCAGATTGAAAGGTTTCTGACTGTTATTGCATAGCAAGTTTCAGCAGGAGGAGGGAGTGGTCCGTTGGGGCAATAGTGGTAGCGGTATGGCAGTGAGACACTGATTAATATAATTTGCTTACAAAATTTGGTGAAGCGAGCATTTTTGAAATCCAGTTTCATCCTTAATAGAAGTCTGAATTTAGCCTAAAACCAGAGGTTTCACTCTTCTAACACGTGGGCTTAGTAACAGGCAGGTAAAAATAACTAGGCTAGTTCTATAAACTGTTAAATGTTGTAGGAAACATTTTGGGGCGGTGATGTTTTTCTAAGAATGCAATGCACTAAAACTCTTTTAAGAATGTAGTTGATACTGCTTATTCATAAAAACAGCGTATACCTGTGTTTAGATGTAAGATCCCAGCTCTGGCTTTTTTTCTTTCTTTTTTTTTTTTTTTAAGTCAGTTTTATTTTATGAATAAGTTCTGACATTTGTAATAAATGTCTTGAGAGTAATAATTTTTTTAATGGCTACATGTTCATTACTTGAGAAACCTTGAGTGTGTAATAATCTGTTGGTGTTGTAATAATGCACAGTGTCACGATTCAGCCATTTTCCTTTCTGTTCTCACTTTTATTTTTTTAAATTCCTTTGGTGGGGTACTTTGTTGACAGCTGCCTTAAGCTGTTCATTCAGTGAACAGGCTCTCAGTGTTTCGTGGGCTTTGTCTTCTGCTGCGGTTAACTTTCCTTCATGGCATGACAGGTAGGGCTTTTTAAACACGTATTCTTCAATTCAGCCAAGGCCATGGCTCGAGCGACTGGTCACACAATCAATGCAGAGCCGAGAGCACCGAGTGTGCAAAGCTCAGACTCGACAGACCCTTCCTTTGATGTCAGATCTGACTGCTGTAAATCCTTCAACCCCGGTCAGCGTTGCTTGCTGAAGACTCTCTTTCGAACATCACAGGTGGTTGAGAAGCGAGCGGTAAACGTGTGCCGCCGGCGCACCCGTGTGCACACCCCTCACACCCCACCCCACACCCTCCCAAAAGAATCAAAACTCAAGAAAGCCTTACATTTGCTGGCGGAGGAATACCTAGAACTATTTTTTTTTTAATTGTATGACTTTTGGATAGCGTTGAAGGTGAAGGATGTGTTCTTTTCAGGCCCGGTGTGGTCAGCCAGAAGAACGATCAACCTTTTGTACTATAACGAACTAAAGGGGACTCAGAAACGCAACGTGGTGGTAGAACGTGGGTGTAATCACACAGCTGCCCTGTAGTGTAGTCTGCCGAAGCTGGTTCGATCGAATGTCGGTCTGCGTGATTTAAATCTTCCAGTGCTATGTGGTCACAAATTAATCCTAGTCCTTGAAAGCTGATGCTATTCACCTAGAGGAAGATGCTCCAGTACTGTAGGGATGCCCAGGTCACGGATACGTACTGTTGGAAGTTTTGAGGCTCCGGGGAGGGGGGAATCTCCTTCCTTCCTTCGGTGGGGCTGCCCGCCTGGCGGCTTCTGCCTCCACGGAAGTGCCAACACGGCAAGGTAAAAACAGTATTACAAAACCACTACGTATACATCGAACTCTTCAAACAGTGCTTTTGTAAGCAAAGAAGAAAAGAAAAGCTCCTAGGTTTAGTTTTAAGCTTTAATAAGTAATAATTTTCTGTATCCTTAAGTCAAAGTAACCCTAACTTGTATGACTGCAGTGTTTTTATTTTTTATCTTATGCACATGTTATGTTGGAGAAAATGTTTACAAAAATGGTTTTGTTACACTAATGTGCATCACATATTTATGGTTTATTTGAAAGTGATTTTTGTGGGTTTTTTTAGTTTTTCATAGTAGTATTAGTACACTTTTTGTGATTTATAACCCCAGACTCTGCTGATTATAAAGATGCTAAACAATAATACAAAATGACAACCTGCATTAAAATTACTAATCGTAGAGCTGCAAAGCAGACTGGTGACAAGTAAAACACTCAGCCTTTTTTTTGCAGTGCTATCTAACTTGTCTTCTGTGTATTATGGAAATTACTGTTTTTTCCCCGTTTTTCCTTAAATAAAGTCAAATTGACACCTATTTTATGTGGAAAGTATTTTGAGTATCTACTGGCTGCAGAAATTGATCTGCATGTTGCCTAGTTGCATGCATTACCAGCACAAAAGCCTTATTGTCAGATCTCATAATTTTAGAGACTTTGACAATAAATGTGGGCTTTTGAGGGCTTTTTTTGTTGTTCTGGTTTTTTGTTGTTTTTTTTTCTTTTTCTTTTTCCTTAAAGCCTTATCTCCTGGTGCAACTGACCTTTCAAGAATTGCAGTTTTCCTTCTAAAAAGCTTAGAAACATTAGTTGAGTGCCTGGTGGTTCAGAAAGAAGAAGTTGCACAAAGGAGAGCCCGGGTGCGTTGTGAACGTGCCCTCCCACCACACCACTTGCAGGCATCTGATTTTGGCGTTGTGTGTTGGCCAGAGAGCACAACGAACGGGGCTCCTGAGCCAGGTTCTCGCACTGTGTAAAAGCAGCCCCAGAAAACGCAGGCTTTCTGAGTCAGAAGCCACGAGTACTGAGCAGGTTTGATGCAAAGCCGCTACTTGCACCTCTGGGGTTCTCGTTGGCCTTTGGTCATGTTTTTCCACCATGGACTGTGTCTGTTTTCTGAAGTGGAGATAAGCAGTAGACGTTTCCTTCCGACTAGGCTGGTTTCTGCAAGAGGAGGAGGAAGTCTGTGTTTGCAGGCTCTTGCCTTTCCTCACACTTTCATCTGCAGAAGGCATGGGATGTGGTGTAAGTTGAAAAATGTTTCAGGGCTTCACTTGCTTCCTATCGACAAAGGTATCTGAAAGCCCAGAGCCCCACAGCTTTTCCGCTCTGCAAGTTGGCAGGACCAGCCAGGTGCTGCTAGTCAGGCTCCTGCTCCCGTTGCTGCCTCAGAGCTGCTGGTTTTCTGCAGTCATTCTTGACCTGTTGACCCTTGGTTAAACACACGTAGCATAGCTGAGCGCTTCAGCCAGTCATGAAGACAGATAGGAGCTGTTGCTCTTTACAGTATGCAGTAAGTAACTGAAAGCAGCAGCCCCAGGAGTGAGCTTTGCAGTGAGCGCTGGCAGAGGCGGTAGAGAACATGCAAAACCCTCATGCTCCTGTGGAGAAAGACACAATTGCAGTGAAGGAGGAAATTAAAAAAAGAGAGCATTGGAGCAGATCTCATTCCTCCGTTGGACTTATATAGGTAGCAGTGGGGCGAGGCCCAAATCTGTACCTCGTGAGGGGAGGAGGGATGTGCACAGGACAGAAGAGAACAAATAGTTCAGCAAAAATAACGTGCATCTTCAAAACTAACAACTGCAGTAGTCAAACCAGAGGAGGAAATTATCAAAGTAGTAGTAGTAGTAGTACACTTCTTGAGATTTATAACCCCATACTCTGCTGATTATAAACATGCTAAACAATAATATGAAATGACAAACTACATTAAAATTACTAATCATAGAGGTGCAGAGCTCATCAAAAGGAACATTTAAAGCAATTTTTTTACAAAGCTTTTAAATGTGCAAGTTAAATATTAATGAAAAGTGTGGAACACTTACCCATGATATTAAAAACCTGCAAATTAGAAAAGATACAGAGCCAGCCCTTTTTTGGGAGGGCTGCTGTGCTGAACGATCCATGCTAGACCATTGGGATTGTATAGGACCTTATATGAAAGGGGGGCCGTCTAGTTCTGTGAGCTGCTACCTTTTATGCAGAGTGCTTGTTAATTCTTCTGCTGGTATCTAGATTGTGGTCTGGGATGAGGACTGTAATATTGCTAAAAAGAGACTGAAGTTGTTGGAGAAACAACTTCAAATGCAAGAGAAGAGCCTACAGTGGAGAAGGGACTTGGCAGCTTGTGTTCAACACAGGACTCTGCTGTGTCAAAATGGTGCAAGGCAACAACTTTGCTAATAGTAATGCGAATGCATTTCCACCTCAGTGGCTGGTGTCCTGTTACCCACCCATGAGCTCCAACGTCTCAGCCCGAAGCTGTTTCTCTCTTCTTCCAAGAAGAATCACCAGCACTGCATCGTGCCGTGTTGCCTGTGCAGTATTCTGTAAGCACTGGTCTTGGCTGGCCTTGTTCTACTTGCTGCCAGCTCTTACTTTGCCCTTAAATCCCAAGCAGTCCAGCAGGGAAACAATCCTGGGAACTTCTCTGTGAGAGGACTTTAGCCACATGAGGATCATGCCTTATGGCCAGCAGGATTTCCACTGCGCATGAGGGGTGGCCCTTGCCTGCTGGGCTATTTTGGTGCATGTAAGGGATGCAAATTCCAAGGGCTGTGTGCGCCCAGGAGCTGTAAAAATGCTGGCTGCAGCTCTCTTCTAGCAGGCACAAATTCACTGCTGAGAGCTCCAGCACCCAACTGTTGGCCTCTTCCCAACCCATTAAGGGCGGGAAAGTTGGTAACACCTGTCTTCTTTCGACTTAACCTCTTTTTTTCCAAGAGGTTTTTTAATGAATTTTGGTATTGGTGCTGCTCAGGGAGGTGTGGAAACGCAGGGTCAGGTGCCAGTACTGGGCAAGTGTTAAAGGAGAACAACAGGTAACTGCCGTCACTTAATTTTCACTCTGTGATTATGTGGCTCCACTCAGCATATGCTCTGATAAAGGGTAAAAACTCCTCAAAAAATACTGACCGTCTTACTCCTTATCTCTCTGTTTTATCCCGCTCTTGTCCTAATCAATAATAAACTATGGAGAGAAAGAGGGAGGAAGGTGTTTTGTTGTTTAAGAAAATAAATCCTTGACTCAATAAAAGCACATGCCCAGTCCAGCTGAGGAAATTACAGGGTTTTTTTCCTTGTTAAATTATCCAAGGAAATTCACTTCAATGTTTCATTGTCAGGCTCTTGTGGTTCTATGGGGGTAAATATGTGGCGTGGGAAAGTCAGATTAATTTGTTCCAACTGCTGTACACAGCTCAAATTTTACTTGCCTGCTGTGTGAAATTTTTATTGTGCAACCTCATATTTGTCATTCAGCGTAATTTGTCCATTAAAAGGCATTGCCACACTTCCATTTTATTTTAATATTTGCATCTCCTAAGCAATTTTGCCCATGCCATGCTAGCCATGGAAGAAGTGCTTTTCTGGCTGTGAAACAGTTGGAGTAAATGGACTGTAAGTTACGGTTTGCCTTGGCTCTTGTGGGGAGATTACAGACAATTTTTCGTGTACCTATCGGTAAACTATACCCATTGGTATAGTTAGCAAGACTCTAGTCTTACAAACAGGCAAAGGTGAAAGATAGAAGAGAATAAATGATGTGTTTGGGAGCTTTTAGTGAGTCAGAAACATAGCAAGAAAACAAGATATTTCAGTTTGAGATCTTTCACCTCAACCATTAAGGGTCCATCCTTGGTGTACCAGTGTCTCCCTTGGTGTACCAGTATCTCCCTTGATGTGTGATGAAGGTGATCGAGTGTCACTTTCCTGGGTCAGATTTTGATACTTACTAACTTTTGGCAATTCCCACTGAAAGCCTGTAGCAAGGCTAGACCTGTCAGAAAGCAAATAGAGTGAATTCATGTTTTTCCCTCCCCTTTTCTTGCAACGATGTAATGACATTTTCCACCAGTGCTGAGCATACACGTGCATGTAGGTCGTGTAGAGCGTGCTTACTTGCAACAAGGAGGGGTCCTGGCTTTTGGCAACCCTGTGTCTCCCACTGGTGGTGCCACGAGGCAGAAAGTGGATCTGGGTCCTCTTAGAAGAGCTCTGTCAAGAGCCTTGTCAACCCGACTGCAGGCTTAAGGCTTCGTTTAACTTCAAACATAACATAGCCATAATCTAACCTCTGTTCTCCCAAGGACTTGGTTGTGTCCTAACCTCCACCTAATGCTTAAATGTAGTCCCAGACCTGAAGGCAGACTTCCTAGCAATGGGTCCTACCATGGTGCAGATGACACAGAGCAGCTGGCAGAGCCAGACTTGAGTGCACATACAGAAGCTTTGTCCTAAGATCTGGCTCACTGGGCTTCCTTAAGTCCTAAACCTACCTCAATCAAATCACAAGAACTTCTGGAAAATTCATATGGAAATTTTCTCCGTGTTTCAGTAATGAAATTAACTGAAAGATAAGAAGGGAGCGCAAACTGGCATAGAATGTTAGAATGTAAAGTATGTAATTATAGACTCACAGTTGTAATGACTCTAATGGATATCAGAGACAAGTATAAAAGGAGAATAAATTATTTCAGGGCATAAAGAATCAGTTATGGGTAATTAAACTGCAATTATCATTACTGTGCTGCTGTGATACGTTTTTTTAAACTAATTTTTCTAAAATGCAATAATGCAAGTTAAGCATGAATTCATCTATTATCTGCCACTCAGATAAAAACATTTTTCTAGTGCTTTTCAAAATGTGCCAGTGGGACAGATCTCAGTCTTACAGTCATGAAAACACCAGGGATTTTTATGAAGTGATTTATTTCGTGTCACACAGCTGTTCAGCACCATCATTTCAACTCATGTTCGGTGGAGTGCATAAACCCGTGCCCACTGCCAATCATGTGAGACAGCAATCAGGTCCAGCAGAGTTCTTCATGTGCTTAAGATGAAGTGATTTGGTAAATTGGTAACACAGGGGGCTGATTCAGAGCAAGGATGGCACAGCTTAGAGCAGCCAACAGCGTTCCCGGTTCAATCCACAGTGCTGAGATGGCTGAACCTGGAAATCGGCTGGTGAAAGGTTTCAGTTTACGATATTGAGAAGAATGGTCATTGATGTCACCTTGCCTTAAAAGGGCCCTTGTAAAATGCATCAGGTAAGCAGCTGGTCCGTGAGCAGGTGTGGTGTGGAAAGGATCAGTAGTTCTGCTCATGAAATCAGGGACCTGAGATCACAGTGGCATTACAAGCAATGAGCCAGCAGGGCAGTGGGCCACCTTCTCACCATCTTAAGGCACTGAGGACTTTGCAGCTGGAGAGTAACTCCTTGCTGGTACCAATGTACAAACTCAGATGTTAGAAGCGGCAACACAAATTTCAGACAGAGGTTAACTTTGCCTATATTGCATGGTAACTCACACAAAGGAGCAAGGAACTGGATTCTGGATTTGCTACTAACTCTGTCTCTACAGATGCCCCAAGGTAGTTAGGGGTATTTGCAGAGGGATTACTCCGAGTCCCTAAAAGCTGGATGTCCTCTGGTATTGAAAGTCTGGAAGGGAACTGCCTGGTTGGGTTTAGGTACCTAAATCCCATCAGAGGTTTTAACACGTTTGTCATGACGATCTCCTCAGTGTGGGGCTTGTCATCCCTTGCGTGTGTTTGTGTACTGCCTTACGTAACCAGCTGATGCTGTAATACAAACCTTTAGGAAAAAAAAGATTTTAAAAAAATGCTGAAAAATCAGAAAATACCAAGGTTTAACATTCCTACCTTAAACTTAACCCAGACACGTCTGACTACTGCTCAGCATTTAACTACATTTGTAGGCTTTTCTTGAAGTGCCATACTCACTCTACAACAGATGGTCCTCATGGGAGGGATAAGTGCTCAAAAAATCTCTTTATCCTCATTAATTAGCTTGGAGCCTTATGTATATCATACTTGGTGTCATCTAAAGTGCTTGCTTTCTCATAAATTATATCAAGTTAGTATGGTTCACAAATACTAATGAACTTCTCTACATTCTTGTAAAGTGAGGGTTTTTTCTGTTATCCTAACTTGAAATAAGGAACAAAAGGTTGGAATTTTTTTATGGAAGAGAATTTAAAAAGCATTTTGTTTCAGAAAAATCAGTTAATTTTGCAATATTTGGTCAAAACTATTTTCTGTACCTCTAATAACTGTACTGTTTTGCCTGCTGTAATAACCACCAAAATGTCATCATGTTACTTTGAATTTTAAAGGTATTTTCATCTTGCTCATCATGCATCATGCTGATATGCAGCGCTTTTTGAATGGACCCAGCTCACGAAGTTTGTCTCCAAAGGAAATATGTAACATCAGATTACATTTACATTTTTGCGGCGTTGGGTGTACCTATAAAAACCCATGTGCTGAGTGAGAGAAGGTGCTGATAGGTAATTTACCTCTCACCTTCCCTGACCAGACTACGTGTAATTCACAGGACTAACATTTTTTCCCATGGAAAGTATCAGTTACGTGGCAAATTAATTTTCTGATTAAAAAGGGAAAGATTGAGATGGAAAGTGTGTAGACCCTGTGATTTTTATACATGAAGCACTGAAGCGATGTTTTGTCCAGCTGGCCAAAGTTTTCACCCGTGAGCTGCCCCATGCCTTGCTATCTTGCCCCAGGTGAGAAGCCCCTAGTTGCCTTCAGGCCACAGCACCCACAGGTCTCAGCTACGGACTCATGGACAAGCAAGCGCCAGTCACAAAGTATTTTGGGTAGCTGCCTCACCGTGTTTGTTAGAACAACTGATATTTGGCAAGGCGGGGGGGGAAGCAACAACTCAGAGATTCTGCCAAGCATGCAAGCCCTCCCTCAGGTGCACTAAACACAAGTGGAGAACAAATCCTTGGAATTCAGCCAACCATGTCTCCCAACTTACTGAGGTAAAAGACAGTTTGTGGTAGATGTTAATTAGAGAGGAGATAAGCGGATTGTTTCTTAAGGAAAAAGGTGTGCCCAGTAGAACAAAGGGAGACTTCAGCTGAAAAGGAGGGAAAAGGGTGATTGCACAATGCTGTAAAAGTGTCTACAATGGTTTGTATCCCTGATTTCTGGTACGTGTTTCTCAAGCTTGTCTTTGGAAGATGATTTATTCTCTGCCTTTAAACAGGTATCTTCTGCCTAAAAGTGCAAGGCGCATACCTTGATCTTTCTTTGTGAAGACAGATTTTTCCACAAATTCTGCTTGGGGGCTTTTAAAGAGCAATTCATTGCATGACTGATGATGTGGGAGGCGGGCATAACCCCAGGAAAGGCTGTGGATGTTGTCTGCCTAGATTTCAGTAAAGCCTTCAACACTGTTTCCCACAGCATTATCATGAAAACCTGGCTGCTCCTGGCTTGGACGAGTGTGTGCTCTGCTGGGTAAAACACTGGCTGGACACCCAGGCCCAAAGAGCGGTGGTGAATGGAGTTCAATCCAGTTGGCAGCCAGCCACAAGTGGTGTTCCCCAGGGCTCAGTACTGGGGCCGCTAACTGTTTAGTATCTTTCTCAGCGATTTTGATGAGGAGATAGAGAGCACCCTCAGTAAGTTTGCAGATGACACCAAGTTGGGTGGGAGTGTTGATCTGCTTGAGGGTAGGGAGGCTCTACAGAGGGACCTGGACAGGCTGGATTGATGGGTCAATGTCAATTATATGAGGTTCAACAAGGCCAAGTGCCGGGTCCTGCACTTGGGCCACAGCAACCCCCAGCAAAGCTACACACCTGGGGGAGTGTAGCTGAAAAGCTGCCTGGTGGAAAGGGATCTGGGGGTGCTGATTGAGAACTGGCTGAATATGAGCCAGCAGTATGCCCAGGTGGCCAAGGAGGCCAATGGCATCCTGGCTCGTATCAGAAATAGTCTGGCCAGCAGGACTAGGAAAGTGATTGTTCCCCTGTACTCAGCACTGGTGAGGCCACACCTGAAGTACTGGGTTTGTTTCGGACACCTCAATACCAGAAAGGCATCAAGGTGCTGGAGCGGGTCTAGAGAAGGGCAACAAAGCTGGTGAAGGGCTTGGAGAACAAGTCTTATGAGGAGAGGCTGAGGGAACTGAGGCAGTTTAATGTGAAGAAAAGGAGTCTCGGGGGAGACCTTATCACTCACTGCAACTACCTGAAAGGAGGCTGTAGAGAGGTGGGTGCTGGTCCCTCTTCACAGGTAACAAGTGATAGGACAAGAGGAAATGGCCTCAAGTTGCGCCAGGGGAGGTTTAGTTTGGATGTTAGGAAAAAGGAAGAAGAGCAAGAGGCCACAAAAATTAACAAAGTGAAGCTGTTGATCTCTTTTTGCCCCACTTCTATAAATAGAACCAACTCTTTTGGTTTCAGTTTTATTTTCTAGCGTGAAGAGCATCGTGTTCTCATTTATGTTGCTGAAATGGCTAAAATGGGTCCTAGGTCATCTTCTCATTCCTTTGCAAGAACAGCACTGGGTGGAGGAAGACATGATTTCCTAGTGTCTAGAAGGTGTTTGAATGGCAAGGCCATATATACAAGAGCTCAAGTTCCTCTCTCAACAGCCCTATGAGAGGGACCAGAGACACCAGGGACTGCACACTGGGGTTGGATGCTGCCCACAACCTTGCCCCATGGTTGAAGAATACAGAGGCTGGGGAGGCTTTACACCTGGTGCTGCACCTTGGGGCTTGCTAAGGTGGGTGCCACCAGCTGCCCACAACCTTGCCTCATGGTTGAAGAATACAGAGGCTGGGGAGGCTTTACACCTGGTGCTGCACCTTGGGGCTTGCTAAGGTGGGTGCCACCAGCTGCGGGAAGCACCCTGCAGCAGATCCTACTGCTAGGTGAGACCTGTCATTTAGGATCGTCCCACACTTGGCTTAATCTCCTTCAGGAGAAGCATCTTTCTTCCCTCTGGCAACCATGCCTTTAAGGCCTGCAGGACTCATTAACTTCTCAGGAGTTTGAGAGGTCTGTATTTTTGCAGCAGCTGTAAATTCAGTCTTATTTGGAGAAGCGTTGTTCCTCCCATTTCCTCCTTCTTTGTTCCTATTTTTTCCTGCTGTCTGTCCTTTCTTAGGTAGCTATCATCCTTCTGTTTCTGCCCAAAGTAGTGTTTGTCTTGCAACTTAATCAGTTGAAGCAAAACACTGGAGATTTTTTCAGTGGATGCTGCTATTGCTGTTTCTTGCAAATACATGAGTGTGTGGTACCGGGCTTGCATTTCTGCACTACAGTTTGTAACTGTGCACGTACCCAGTGCAAGCTGTCCCAAGATGGGCAGATACTCTAGCTTTTATTTGAACAGCTTTGGGCTAATATGGAAATTTGTGCAAATAATAGAGTATTTGCATGAAGGGATGAAGCTGCAGAAGAGGTTTTGAACAGGCCAAATCCAAATCTTGCTTCTAAATTGGCCATCTGTTTGCAAAATGTATATCAGCAAATGCTATAATTTCATGTACGTGACTTGGTTTCAAGTCGTCTGTGGTAACTCTGAGGCTTGACTAATGAAGTTTTGTAATAGCCGTCTTCACTACTTACTCTGGAAAGTGTTGTCTGGGCCGACATGTCTCAAACGCTAAATGCAAAGGTCTAGAAGTTCCTTTTGGATTTGAAATGCGGAGCTATTAAGCAAGCCCATTTTGCAAGGTCTAAACTCTCCAGGAAACACCATTCTCATGAAGAGTTGACCATCAAAAAATGCATCCAGTTTCCTTCCAGTAAGATCTGGGCTGAGCTTGTATCTCTCAGCATGGATGCTGAGTGCTTGCTGGCACACAGGATAGGTTCCTGTGGGAGTTTTGTGAAATAAGACTAGATTGGAAGATGCTCAAAACTCTGAAGTTTGCAGAGGCAGTGGCAGTAAATATTTTTTGGAGGTTGTAATGGGTCAGAGATAAAAAACTAAAGTATGTCTTTGTCAGGTGAATAACATTGATGTTGTGCATGTAAATACTTGTAATCACAATGCAAAAATTCTGCTTCTTGCAGTACTTTGCTGCATGTTGCAAATTTTTCACATTCTTTGTTTTCACTTTTTTTTGATGAGCACGTTAAGATAGGCAACTTCAAGCCACAGCCTAGAGAGGTTCGCATCTCAATTAAAGAAGGTTTCATTGCTGTTGCATAGTAAGAGTTTTCACATAGGCCACAGAGACATGAGAGCTGCCTGGGGCTGGTGGTTTTGTTATCTGTGTGTATGGTTTTTGTAGCATGTGGTCATGAAGAGGTCATGACTCTCATCTTGGAAAGTTCTAATGATGACTTGCATTTATTCTCAGGTTCATAAGATTTTAACATTCAAGCCTACTCTAAAAAGGCCTCCAAGACAAACAAAATTTCATTTACTTATGGTTAAAAAGCAGTTCAATTAATTCTAACACTTGGGCTTTCTGTTGTGGTTTTCCTAAAGTAGGGGAGCTTTTCCTGGAAGCACCTTTGAGGTTACTGCTGTACTGCTGCTTTGATAATTAGTTCAGGTAAACTCATAGGAACAAATAGCAGGGAACAATCCTTTTTCCAGTAGAAATACAGTACATTTTAAATGTACAGTCTTAGTCACTTAGATGGAATCTGGTTATCTCCTTACTATGTATTTTTAAGACATATTGTGGCAGAAAACTTCAAGAGAGAGAGCTGTTAACTGTGCAAACTCCAGACTTGTGGCCCTTTCTTATTTTCGCCTTCACATTTGTCTGAGATTGGTGGGACAACACTGCCAACAGAAGCTGGTGGAGAACAGCCTCTAAAAGAGACATTGGATAAGACTGGCGACATCCTCTTAATTTCTCCTTTAGATTCTTCTTTCTGTCCCTTCCAAAAAAAACCCCAAACACCAAAAACCCCGAAGATTTTGTCTAAGTGCTATCATTTAAATGTGTTAGCAACCCATTTCAGTGTCTTCATGTGTTAAGAGATGAAAATTCTCACTTCGCTATACTTAGAAGCTTCAGCCTCCTTCAGCTGAGCATGATCTGAGTGTTAGATCCATCCAGTTTGGAAAGGCGTGGAGCCTGATTTTGCTGAGGAGAGCAGGCAAGTTCCTGACGTACTGACTCAACGGGCTGTTCACAGCGTACTACAGCACCCAAACACTGGCTAACCCTTTCTGCTGTCAGCAGAATGCATTGGTAGTTGGATTTCTTAATGATTTGAAACAGATGGTTTGTAGTCCATTTTGACATCACTTACCAGAGGGGTCTTCTTGAGCTACAATGATCTTGTATTTTGTTCTCCGCTGACTCTCTGATCTCCAGGTGTAGTTACTAGCATGTCTGTTATTTCTCAAGTACTGCAAAACTGTGAGTGTATCATTTCACACATTAATCTTAAGATAGCAGAAGTGTAAATGTCAGTAGCTTTTCACATAGATACGTTGCGCTTTTTGTATCACTTTTTATAGTTTTATATTGCTTTTTTATTGCAAGAAAATTTATATTAAGCTTACTTAGGCTGTTTAAAAGATATTGCAGGGAAATTAATATACTGCTTAAATACATCCTGTCTAGAGACCTACACTTTTCCTCATTGAGAGAAGATATCTGAATTATTTAGGCTTCACAAGAGCTAGACTTGAGCAAGCCTGTTTGGCCATCATTGACTGAGGTTCCCCCTTCGACTGGTGCAGTGCTCAGACAGGTAGTCCTGAGACAGGGTCAGATTCAGATTTTGTCAGTCCCCAGGTCTGAGGTTTTTTAGGCCAAATGTCTCAGTTTGGATTATCTCTATTTAACCTTTTTGCATGAGGTTCTGTGAGTGTCTCGATACATGAATGGACTTATTTTTCCCCCTCAAGTCTGTGCTGGTGTGTTGGGACTTTAAACTGATGGACTGAAACTTATTTCATCACTGTTGGGAATTATTTTTTAAAAGTGATGTATCTGAGACATATTTAAAGAAAGTATGTCCTCCTTGAAGTGAACAGTGTGTGATAAGTGGAAGGAGAGGAGGGAACAAGCAGCTAAAAACAGAGCTAGTTAAGTTGGCTGTGTAAATGCCATTGAGCACAGGCGGATGGGTACCAGCTGCCTTTTTGGTAGATACTAAGATATACTCTATGAACTGAGGAAGAAGAATGTACTTTAACTGAACACTGCTAACCTTGTAAAAAAAAAAACAAAGACCTCTAATTCAAAAAACCTAGACTTTTTTTTTTTCTGAAGTAGGGCTGTGTTTGGTATAAAGTGTATGTTTTTCTTTAATATTCAAATGGGAAAACATTTCAAGTTGTTTCGGTATCTATTGTTACATAAAAAACTCTGGATACATGATAAAATGAGTATTTATTGTGTATCACAGATGAGGAAGGGATCTGTTATTTTTGGAGCCAGGCAAAAATGATATATGGCTTCTTTTTGTTGAAATGTTGATTAAATCTTTCACAAAAAGAAAACTGGCAGCGGACCAAAAAAGTACAAGACCACCCATTGGAAAACATTAATTTTGCATCACATATTCAAACTTGACAAAGTGGAGAGAACAATCCATTGAAAAAACCCAAAGAAATACCAGAAGAGTGAAGAGCCAGGGCTGAAAGAAGAGGGAGTGAAATACTGATGTGACGCACTGTGTGTCCACCTCTGCAGCTGCCTTCTCACTCTACTGGTGTTCGTAACACGGGTTTTGGTGGATGCACAGCCACTGATTCAACATTCATAGCTTTACCAGCAGGAAAATGTGGAACAAATTCCTTGTCATAGTTGTTAGGAGGGAAATGGTAATGTTAGCTAGTTTTAATAGATGTCCTGCAGAATGTCGTAATTAGTAATTTGAGCCAGGTTTCCTAAATTCCTATATCCTAGGGACTGCAGCAAAATTTGAAAATATACATCAACAAGCCACATTTAACTTCAAGACATGAGTGATTATAATGGCCATTTGTCTTGGTATCTTCCAGGACGTATTTCCAGAAGTTAATTCTAATTGTTCTCAGGTACTTTCCTCTCATCTCATTGCCCAGCATTGCTGACTCGCTCCAGCTGAAAACTGGACCAGCTTAACCAGGGTGAGCTTTTTGTTACCAAGTGAGCAGCAAACGTATCAAAATCAAATTTGTAAAGAGGAAGCAAGTTGAAGCCTCTTGATGTGTGGCAATTCTTCCGGAACAGGGCAGGCAACATGCAATCTAGGACGGTCCCCGAGGACAACAAATCAATGAATACTTGCACAGAAATGTTGCCTAAGTAAACACAGTCACAGGGTCTTATTTCGCAAGTGTGGCTTTGTGTTACTTGAGTAGGAATAGGATGCTTTTTGTACAGTGAACTCTGGGTATTTTATGGCTACCTCACTCACCTAGAAAACCTGAGATCTACAACTTCAGGAGCCAGAGTGCAAAACATGAGGTTCAGCATGAAACAGATGCGAGGGCTGAATTGTTTTCAAGCATGAGGTTGCCCCTGGGGTCATATCTACATTTTCAGCTCCACATTTGTGCTGGAGCTCCATAGGGTTGCGTGAGTAGTACACACATGGCACATTTTGTTCTGCAGTCAGTGTCCATAGGTTTCATTTCACTATGTCCTGCACGAACACAGATTGCCGATAAATGCTGTGTGTTCTAGTCAGCTGTCCCATCAATCATTGCTCCAGTGCGTACCGGATGTTTTCAGGAAATCTGTGCATGTTCTGCACAGTACCCTAGAAAAGCACAGGACATCCTGGGCCCACAAGTGTCATTCCTGCAACTCCATCGCTTCTGCAAATGGGTGCCCTTTTAAAATTCTGCCTCCTTGCATGGAGAAATCCTTGATGTACTTTGTGGTCTTTGCAGTCAGGCATGCAATCAGGGGACTGGCAAGTAGCCGAATCTGGAGGTAATGAGAAAGATGTAAGCAGTCTAGTCCTACCACTGGAGATGGGTCAACCAAAAGCAGGCACAGAGGTGCAGTGCTGCGGGTCCGAGGAATGGGATGGCAGGGAAAGACCTCCATTACATCAAAAGCCACTTGCCTTGGGCTGTGGGAAGAGCTTGTTGCAATGGCCTGCCAATGTGAGAACTCCTGCATGTAGACTTAGCTCTTTGCAAATTTTCTGTTTGCTGTGTGCTAACCCACTTGGTAGATGATGATGATGCATGACAGGGGAATGTGCAATGCCGCCATAAAGCGCCTTTGCCCAGCACTAAGATTAAGTGGCAAATGGGAACTTGTTTGTGACTAGACTAGACATGGCTGAACTTCTGGGGCTGTATGGTGTTGGGTTCAATCAGTAGGAAGAGAATAAAGGGCACAACAGACAATGTTGTTACAGAACTTTTAAAGTTCATATTACACACACATGTGGTTCTGGCTGTCCTTCCTCAAGCAGGGTATAAAATTACAAAATGTACACACATGGACAGCAAGAAAGACACAAAGGACCTGGAGCTGTGCCCCCTATAGCAAGGTTAGATAGTTGATAGCACAGAGAAGAGCTGGCAGCTGGATGATACAGTAGGGATAGAGGCTGGAGGTATTCCAGATTCCTGGAAGCCAGGTGGTGTTGGGATTTATCCTTTCTGGAGGCCCTGAAAGACCTTAACTGCTGGTTGCCAGAAAAGACAAGGGGGAAAAGTCATACTACATGTAGCATGTTCTAGGGTCTCCTTAAACATCAGCTGCAGGTTACACTCAAGACGAGATACAGGGCTATGTGGACTTTCAGTCTGATTTACTGTGACTGCCCTGACATTCTTACAGTTTCAGATTCCCCAGATATCATGGATATTGCTCTGTGATGCTGCAAGCCCTGTTCCCTGACTCTTGGATGGGCTATGAAGGGTCACAGGGTCTTTAGAAGATCTGGTGGTGTTTTCCACTAGTTTATTTATTAAGATTTTCCCCATACATATGTGTTGGTTTTTTTCCTGATGTCCCAAAGGTCCAGATTACCTTTTGTAAAAGGCTTACAAGGCCTTTTACTAGCAAAAGAGTTAACTATTTCCTGAGTAAGCTGCAGTGTGTATGTAGGTGTTTATACACACACAATGAAGCATGCATTTGCAGGACAGAAAAGTAAAGAGAGGGTCTTGCGATCGAGGCTGAACGTTGCTGAGAAACATCTTTTCTGATACATCTGTATCAGAAATGGTGTGACCAGCAGGAGCAGGGAGGTGATTGTGCCCCTGTACTCGGCACTTGTGAGGCTGCACCTTGAGTACTGTGTCCAGTTTTGGGCACCGCAGTCCAAGAAGGACATTGAGGTGCTGGAGTGGGTGCAGAGAAGGGCAACAAAGCTGGTGAAGGGTCTGGAGAATATGCCATATGAGGACCACCTGAGGCAACTGGGATTGTTTAGTCTAGAGACGAGGAAGCTGAGAGGAAACCTCATTGCTCTCTGCAACTACCTAAAAGGAGGTTGTGGTGAAGCTGGTGCTGGTCTCTTCTCCCAGGTAACTAACAATAGGACGAGAGGTAATGGCCTCAAGTTGCACCATGGAAGGTTTAGATTGGATACCAGGAAGAAGTTCTTTACTGAAGGAGTGATCAGCCATTGGAACAGGCTGTCCAGGGAGGTGGAGGAGTCACCATCCCTGGAGGTGTTTAAAAAACGGGTAGATGTGGTGCTTTGAGACATGGTCTAGGCGTTAGGGAGGCGTTCAACAAAGGTTGGACTGGATGATCCTAGAGGTCTTTTCCAACCTCTATGATTCTGTGGTCTTCATATCTTGAAAGCTGCTAGCTGTGATGTGGGCAGCCTTCATGAATGAACCAGCTATATGGCTGAGAGGCCTCTCTACAGTGGCGCAAAGATGCAGAATGATACAGTTGAATTCCATACGGTAACAACAACCTCTTCTGCACTGTCTGTCTTCTGTGTTGTGGCCCTACTTCTGCTCATGACCTACACTTTAGTGTGGCTGTATCAGTAGGTAATGTACCTCTGTAAAAAATAAAGCTTCTTCTAATAGCAAAGGATAACAAGTCCCCAGACTAAATATATGATCTGTTTATAGCAGCCTGGGCATGACTGATAAGGGTACTGAGAGGACAGAGACCTGCAGAGGTGAAGGTTACGGGGGAGAGCAGGTTGATAGATGGACAAGAGCACATGTCAGAGACACAGCAGAACTTGGGTCAGGGTGCAGATGAATTTACATCCACTTTACTGCAGGTAACCTTGTCACCTGTCTAGAAAGATCCATTTCTGAAAGGGGCTTGGTAATGAGCAAAAAATACAGGTTTGCAAACCCTACATTTTGTTTATTTAACATGGAAGAGCTGAACCCAAAGCAATTTGAATTTACCCATGACAGGTCCTGAGTCAGGCATAAGCCCTGTTGAAAGCACAGTCTCTTTAGTTCATTATTCCTCCTGTGCACCAACTTTGGATAAAAACCCCTCTTACAAAAACATCAAAGTTGGCACACTATGAGAATATGTTCCTCAAGGTGCTGTTTCTTCATCTTCTCAGAAAGTGCAGCCTCAAGGAACAGTTCTGCCAGGCACTTTTCTTCATTACAACATTACAAGGTTTTGAAACGCTCGTTTAAGTAGAGTGTTAAAACCAGTGGCTGCTTACATTGTTAAGCAAACACTGCATACCTCCTTTTGGCAGACTGCAGTGCCAGAAAATGTCAGACCCTTCCTCTGTTCCACCAAACCTTCAGAAATAAGAATAATTTGATGGTTTGATGTTATACTAGAAAAATCGTTCTTTTCTATTGTAACAGTGATTCTGGAAAGAAAATAAGTAAATTATCCTAAGATGAAGAGACAAGTGGTCTGAGCAAGCTCTGGAGGGTGGCATCCTACTTCTGATGGCTTCATGAATGCTTAGCTGCAGGGGCTCTGCAAGAGGCTGTCAGCCTCTAGAAACTTGGTATCACCAGTGAACTCATTAATGAATTTTGACCTAAATGACCCAGCACTGCTGGTACTGAATTTTTTAATGTTGTGGAACTATATAAAGTAAATACTCTTTAATGTAGTCCTCAGGCTCTCACTATACATGTAAACTTCACTAAAGTGCTATTAGCTGTGTTATTAATAAGTAAACTTTTTTTTGGCTGGTGTTTTGCTGTAAAATAGTTTTGAATTTCCATAAACATTTGCTAGTTTACACTAAATAGTTTCAGCCAGATTAGTGTCCCCTGACAAGCACAGCTTGTAGCTGTTTCACTTTGCATGGGGCAATGAAAAAAATAAGACAAGAGAGCAGGAACAGAAACCCTGTGGTACTTTAATTTCCACCCTTCTTTTGTGGATGTTTGCAATTGGAATGCAACCTTTTCCTCTCAGCAGGTGGCAGCCTTTAGATTTCTCCATGTATGAATATGTAGATATCTCTAATTTGCTTTTTTTTTCTTTCACTTTATATCAATCTACGTATTGAAAGAGAGAGGGAGTTTCTAATGTGTTTAAAAATTACAACTGGTGTGCCAAGGAGTATGTACCTTCTTATTTATCTCTTATCTCCAGGATTTCTCTTTGATAGTTTAAAATCCAGCAAGAGATCTTGTGACTTCTGCATAAGACACCTGATTACAACCCTCTTATCTCAGACCAGTTTCATAAACACATCATGAAACAAGCAGCATTTCAGAATCACTGAGGAGCAGCAAGATACCCTATTGCTGAGTGCCATGTTCTTGCTGTGCAGAGCTGGCCAATTGCAACTTCAAGCAATCCAGTGATGATTAAAGGTTCCAAACATTGCTGCCATGTCATCATGGTATTAAATGGTTAAATTCAGTTCCCCATTTTTTCTTTTGTTCCCGTAACTATAGTATCAAGCCAAGACCCGTATCAATTATTCATACATCCTGCCGAAACCACTCTCCCTGGGAAGCCTATTCACAAGACCTTGTCATTAATCAAAATAGTAACTTGTAAAGGTCTCGACTTTTTCCAGTTTTCCATGAAGATAAGCAGAATGGCTCAGCACTTATGAGAAGATTGGGTTTGGTGATCTGTCCTTACCAGAAGGTCAGGTTTGATGAGCTGTCCTTCAAGTAAGTGCAGGGCTTTACTGGGTCCCCAGTGAAACAAATGTCTCTGAGATAACAGATCCTGGAAGCTCCAGCCAGGAGGACCAAAAGGGATCTCAGTTTTTTTGGGAAGGAAGTTCTCAATCCAGGAATGTTTTGAAGGAAAAAGCCACCACTTTCTTGCAATCTTTCATTAAAGCTACCCAAATTTTCCTGTAAATGGTAAACCCTCATGTTGGGTTCTCCCTGTTTCCAACTAACTAAGTCTGAATGGATGCTCTTCCAGCTTGTGATGAAGGAAAAATTTGCATAGCAAATCAATATTGTTGTTGAAAGCTCCTTTTTTTTTTTCCTTTTAAAAACAGAATCAATAGCAATGATTTAAACATATAACATTATATATTGCCTTGACTTTCCATCACGTGTAAAATCCTCCTCAAGTCTTTAAAAACCAGTTGCTGAAATGATGAGTTCCCTTTTCAGCTGATACAGAACATCATGTGCTGGAGAAGGGTTTTGCTCAGTACATCTGAACACTGAAATCCTCTTAAGACTAGTTTTGCTGTCCCGTGTGCATTTGTACTCCTGCTACGTGCTCAGCCATTATGAATGTAACAGAATCCTCCAAGCTCTGCTGATGGTAACCATTTTTATTAAAACAAATGTGTTCATTAACCTGAATGAATGGTACAAGATCTTGCTTTCTGCAGTGCTTCACAGCGTATGTGCACCAAATGAACAGATAAATAGAAGATAAAAAGAAAGACTACGCCTACTTCATCCTTATTGCAAGCAAATGCGATGGTGCAGCATCACTTCAGGTTGTTCTTGCATTTCTTCTTTAGGAGGACAACAATGATGTTGAGATTGGCTCATTTTCCTCTCCACCGACTTGATTTCTCCTAATTCTTGTTTTCAAACACACTGATTTTTTCCCCCCATTGTGAAGCAGTATCTGTTGCATCTATTTATCTGCTATTCCTTTATTTGTAATCCCCTCTTCCATTATATCACTGATCCAGAACAAGCCTATCTTGTCTTAGTTTTTCTCAAACAACTCTTGATGCCAATCAGAATTGCTGACCATTGCGGCACTAAACACAGGACAAGTACTAAGGAAGAACACCAAGTACAACTGAAACTTTGCTGTCTTTATTTCTATACCATAGGGACTTTCATATGTTTTGCACTGTGTCCTCCACCCCAAGCCCTCCAAGCTTCTGTGATAATGAATTACACACTGAGGTAGTGGAGTAGGAGAGCAATACTCTGGGTAACTGTATCCACTAAGTGTATTTCATGCTCCCGCTTCTTAAAACAAGTGCGTGAAATACACTTCTGTGTTACGAGGATAGTAAAACTAAGCTAAAGGAGAAGATTTACTGTCTACATTAAATAAAGGACTTCACCTTCTTGGTGAGACAAAGATTTCATCCAGAAACATGTAATAAAAGAATGAATGGTTAATATTAGCCACACAGTACACCTATAGTAACGTGTGATCCATACCAGCTCAACTTTTCCCTAACCATAAGACATATATGTGTTGGTGTTTTTCATAGCTATGTTGTTAATATTGCAAATCAAATTTAATTTCAGCTAACAAAAAGGCAACCATGAACAAAAATCCTTGTCCTCTGTTTTTCTCTTTGCTTCTGGAATTCCCTGTTTGCTGGGTTGGCCGCTTTAACCAAGCACCATAACTCATTTAGAAATCTTACGTTGTCTCTGTTGTTCTGGCTCATGTAACTCTATATGACTTCGTGTTCCTCAAGTGGACACAGTTCCTCCCCTGTCTACTGTCACTGTGGGATTTTTGTAATCATTGCTGTGTGTTTAAATCCCTCTATACTTTTCACATGCAAGACCACAGAGCACATTATGTTGCTTCCTATATAAAAGGACTTATGATTGTAAGCAAACACTGTGGTTTTGGAAGTGGAAGAAAAAAGAAAGCTACTCAGCAATCTCAGGATTGTTTTTTTCTAAGCATGTCTGTAGTACCCCTACTGACTCACTGCCTTGCAGTCTGAGAAGATGCCATAGCTGTGGGAAATGTCTGCGTGATGTTCTCCTCAGCATTGCCAGCTTGGGGAAGTGCTCAAGCTGAGCTGCAAGTTGTGGTCCACTTGCCTTGTCAGTCATCATCTGCAGATCTGCAAAGAAGCACACATGCAACTGTGCTTTCATTTCAGCAGTGATCCTACTGATTCCACTTGCGGCATGTAACTATCAGCATCTGTGGCTTTACACTGCTCGACACCCCATGAACAAAATTCAGCATGCCGATGCATCATTTTATCCACGGGAGAAGGAAGGGCAGTAAGAGATGTTTTTTCACTGTTATTGTAATTCTAGGGAGGCACTCAGATGTGGTCATGGTGAGACTGTCACTATTTAGCAATTTAGATTACCCTCTCCCTTTCACTGTATAGGGACAGAGACAGCACTTCACAACTTTTGACAAACTCAGCTTTGCAACAATCCTCCTTCACTGCTTGTCCACATTGCATCATATGCCATGTAGATTGTGCCCAAGGATGCTTTTCTCCCTTAAAAAAAACCCAGCAAATCCTAGCTTTTTAGAAATCATTTATTTCACCAGTCTGTGGCTGTGTGGCTGTGCACAGACAATTTAATTTGCTGTTGGTGGTCTGTGTGCAGCACTAGTGGACAAGATAAGGACCTTCTAGTGTCCCAGGCAAATGTTGCAAATGTGGATGTGATGCATATGGTGATGAGGATGACTGAAGCATCCCCTTGGCCAACCCAGATTCCATTTGTGGTGAGGGCAGGTGAGGCACTTTTTGTTGCTTGAAGTATTTCTGGCCTCATTGCTGCTGGCTCTGGGCCATTCTAGCCATTATTTTGTCCCTTGCAGTGTCGACTCCTACAACAAGGGTCTCCTCCTCCCTGCCCCTTCCAGGTCTTGACAGTGTAATTATTCTTCACAGCCTGCCTGGTTTCTTTTGCAGCACAAGTGTCTGTGGAAATCCGAGGAGCCCATAGTGGGAAGGCAATCTGCAATCATGCTGTCACTGCTCTGGCCAAATGAGTAATCCTTCATAAATTTGTGTATGTCTCTTGGCCCATCTCCCTCCTGTTTCTCCCAGTCAGTCATATACCATTGGTGTATGATGGCACTTATTTCTCTGGATAAGCATGCAAATTCCTGTATTCTTGACATATGTTCTGCATCAGGTTAATTCCTCTGTTTAGTCTTTCTCTTTCTGTCCCATCTAATCGGTGATTTTCAGAGCTGGACAGCTTTTTTTCTTCCCTTTGCATTTCTGTTCTCCCCAAGAGCTTGTCTGGGAACTGTGCAGGAGAACATTATAAATTATTAAAACCAGGATTGCCCATATCAATAAGTCCAAGAACATATGCTGGTGCAATAGCTGTGGTTTACTTTGCATCCGCTTGCCAGTGAGCTTTCAACATTCAATATTTCTTAATGCCTCACAACCTTATTCTTATGTGAACCAGAGAAATTTTCTCCAATTTTTAATTACGTGAAGCTGGCTCAGCCAAATTGAGTAATGGGATAAACAGCCAAGTCCATGCGAGTGCTGTTCCTGGATGCCAAACATCATCAACCAGTCACAAGCGGTGTCCCTCAGGGCTCAGTTTTGGGACCTGTCTTGTTTAATATCTTCATGACCTGGATGAGGGAATTGAATGTACCCTCAGTAAATTCGCAGATGACACAAAATTAAGCCCAAGTGTCGATCTGCTTGAGGGTAGGAAGGCTCTGCAGCGGGATCTGGACAGGCTGGAGCAATGGGCTGAGGTCAACTGTATGAGATTTAACAAAGCCAAGTGCCGGATCCTGCACTTCAGTCACAACAACCCCATGCAAAGCTACAGGCTTGGGGAGGAGTGGCTGGAAAACTGCCTGGGGGTGTTGGTCGACAGCCGGCTGAACATGAGCCAGCAGTGTGCCCAGGTGGCCAAGAAGGCCAATGGCATCCTGGCCTGTATCAGAAACGGTGGGACCAGAAGGATTCAGGAGGTGATTGTGCCCCTGTACTCGGCACTTGTGAGACGGCACCTTGAGTACTGTGTCCTGTTTTGGTCACCACAGTACAAGAAGGACATTGAGGTGCTGGAACAGCTCCAGGGAAGGGCAACAAGGCTGGTGAAAGGGCTGGAGAGCATGCACTATGAAGAGCGGTTGAGGGAACTGGGCTTGTTTAGCCTAGAGAAGAGGAGACTGAGAGGAGACCTTATTGGCCTCTACAACTACCTAAAAGGAGGTTGTAGCGAGGCTGGTGTTGGTCTCTTCTCTCAAATTAGTAATGATAGGATGAGGGGAAATGGCCTCAAGTTGCGTCAGGGGAGGTTTAGATGAGATATTAGGAAGAAATTCTTCACTGAGAGGGTAGTTAGGCACTGAATAGACTGCCCAGGGAGGTGGTGGAGTCACCATCCCTGGAGGTGTTTAAAGAACTAACAGATGCGGCACTTGAGGATATGGTGTAGTGGTTAGAGAGATGCTAGGACAAAGGTTGGACTTGATGACCCTGGAGGTCCTTTCCAACCATAATGATTCTGTGATTCTGTGATCAGCCACAGATCCCCATTGATGAGTTTCTCCAGGAGAGCCAGCAGAACGTAGGAGTTGCTAGAAGGAGCTGGCACCTTAACTGTCCCTTATAGAAATGGTCTTATCCTCGCTCCATGATGCCTGAATTTCTGTTTCCCCTTCCATGGACTAGGGATAACGAACAGGCACACCCTGCTTGTGGAGGCCTTTTGAAAGACTTTGTTGCAAGGAACTGCCAGAATGCTAAATATTAATTGAGATTTTGGTTATTTTATTGGGATGTCCTAGGAGAGAAAAATCCACCCAAATGCAGCAAGGCAGCTGCGTGTAGCCCCGGTACAGGAAACAGCGATCTAGTGAGCTGAGCAATGGGTGAGACATATGGGGAATAGCCTGTTCTTCAAGTTGGGAATTTCACAGCTGTGCTCCAGCATCTTGAGCTTTATAAATGAATCATCAGCACAGCAAAACCACAGAATGGAACCAGTTTCCCTAAAAGAGTCTCTCTATATATATAGCTGCTAGACTTGCATATTTCTGTTTATAAATACTCAGTATGAACTGACCGCAGAGTGACATGGCCTTCTCAGCAGACAGCTCCTAAAAAATACTTGTTCTATCTTTCATTTCTTCCTGAGTTATTTGAAACTGACTTTATAACTGAAAGTCCTGGTACTGGTGCGTGTGGTCAGAACATTTGCTGGATAAAAAACAGCCAGGACAGACCTCTTCTGAAGAAAGTTGATTTAAAGGGTTGATCCTTGTTAGGTGTATCTGAGGACATTATGCTACCTAATATGTTATTGCACTATAAACTCACTTTGAACTCTTTAGCTTGCTTCAGTTATATTTTCCAAGGGACATTGTTTTCAAAGAGTCTGGAGTTGCAGCAGCATGCCTGGTTGCCATACAGTGTGCTGGAAGAAGAAAGGATCAAAACAATTTTAAAGTTAAAAGATCAGATTCTCAGAATGAAGTGAAGTGCAGCTGCTCCAGGAAGCAAGACTAGTAGTTTTATAGCCCAAATGTGGGAATCTAGTGTCAATGGAGATGAATTCTTACCTTTCACTGAGAAGATGGGGCACCACAGAGCAGTAACTAATTTTAGTTGTGTTATCAGCCCTACAGGTTCACATGTAACAGGATTGCTTAAGGAAAACCAGGTGGCCATGTGTGGCTGATAGCTGTAGAAACCCTTGCAATGACTGGGTTGATCAGAACATAGAAACTACAAAGACCATTACAGATTAAAATACGTAGCTTCCTGAATTTTTTTTCTTTTTGTTTATTTACTGACGTTGCTGTAATGTGGTGGATACTGCCTGCACAAAAGAATATGGGCAGGCCAAGCGTATGACACATCCCCAAAGATTACAGTATACTAATAGATGTCATCATCTATACATTTCTTCTCTCCATAGTAGATGGAAGCAAGGTCTCAAAAATCTGGCATTTTTCCATCCCAGACAATATTCTGAGGTTTCCACTATAACTGAAACTGATATTATTTAAAGAAAGAGTTCATTAATTATGTCAAGGTTAAATAAAAAGAGGGTTCTTACATGCTTACTGTGATAAACAGCTATGTTGCTTTTATTACTTGGTCATTATTTGATTAGTGAGAGCACCACAAAGCCTGAGCCTTGCACTACGACCCCAGTGTTCCAGACTAGGGCTGCTCAGCTGAGGTTTACAAAGTCCAGGGAAGGGAGGGTATTTTACTGAGGCCTGCTAGCAGAGAACTGTGTGCTTGATGGCAGGTCCAGCAGGTCAGCTGGACACCACACACTGCCTTCCTGGGCTAGCAATGATGCAGTGCATGACAGCTGCTCCCTGAGAGATCAAGAAGGGATCTCCCTACTGTAAGAAATGCAGGGTTGCCTGCAGGAGGCATTGCATGGTCGGGACAAGGCACAGGAAAAAAATGACTTCTGGTCCAGCTCCAGACTGAAGTCCTCTGCTAGACTGCCCTCTTCTAATCAGGTGGAAGTCAACATTGCCACAACTCATAACCCATATCTTACCTCTTTTGCTTATGAGCCTGGACGCCCATAATTTGCTTATATCTGTTAATTCTTTATACTCCATTGCAAAGAAAGCCTTAATGTAAGCTGCAACACTAAGATGGATGTTATGAAAGAAAAGAGGAATCAACCCATTTGTGATTCACAAGCAATCTGGAAAATCATAGAAGATTTATGTTGTCCATACAGAACTTCCTAAACCACAATATGTGAAGATTGCAACTATTTATCTGCTGACTATGCTGCAGGACACCTTTTGTTACCCATGAGAATTTTTTATTTGAAGTAGAGCGTGAAACAGTCATGTGAAGACATGAGTGTATGTGAACTACTGTTCATCAGAAAAAGGGAAATTTAGTAATATATTTAGCAGTCATTTCCCCTTTTTTGGGAAATCCAAATACATATTTTCTCTCTCTCTCTCTCTGTTTCTCTCATCCTCACTCTACGGAAGGAAAGAAAGGTGGGTCTAAAATGTCATTTGGTTCTGACACAAATCTGATTGGGCAATGAGAGGCAGATTTCCGCTGTGTGCTGAGCTACACCCTATATAAGATCCTCACTAGCAAATTTCAGTCATACCTTTTCATGAGAAGCAATGGCTGAAAGCCTGCAGATGCACAGGTAAGTGAATGTGATGGAAATTTGGGAATGAAAACCTCCCCTAAACCCTTGGATTGTGTAAGACTTATGGAGATTGCTAGACCCTAAGCTAGACCAGAAAGCTCCCAACAAAATAACCAAGTATTTTCATTAGGCAAAGGATCTCACGAGAGAGAAACTCCCCTGTTAACAGGGTATTACATGTGAACCATGGGGCTTATTAACACTGCAGACAAACCAGTAGCACCTAGTCCAGGTGTAGCCAAGAGGAGCTACAGCTCCATGCTAACGCCCTGGATCTAGAAGATCTAGCGGTAGGGGACACAATCTGTGGTTACGAAACAGTATTATTGAGCAAGAGGTTGGCTTTGTGGTGTTATACAGATGACGATAAGCTGGAAATAGTTTTTATAGTCAAACTATCAGATGTCAGATAAATATAGCTACTAGAACGGGAAGAAACTTGGATTAAAACTGAATTATAAATACAAGCATGATGGGATACATAGAAGATGCCTGAAGGTAAGTACATATGAATATGACTGGCTTATAGTGGTAGAAATACTTTTTGCTTTTGGATACAACCTGAAGTAGTTATGCAGTCATTTAATATTAATCCTATGGGATAATCACAGTGTTAGGCTAATGTGAAATGCACGCAGTTTACATTTCTGTATATAAAATAGAAATAGTATGTATCACATGCATATGTGTGCTGTATTGCACATAAATACCTTAACACAGAGCATAAACTGGTGCCTATATATAGCATGGTTTATGCATTTTTTGCCTGTGGTACGCTGAGATAACACATAATCAATCAATGGAGTGGCAGCAGCTGAAACCCTGTGGCAGACCAGAAAGTATTCAGTTATGTACGCAGAAGCTGCCTTGCCCATGCCAGGCCAATGCAGAAGACAATTCATGAATGCCTGGCAACAAATAGTTTTGTTTTCCCTTTGTGTCACTGTATCTGATTTTTAGGACAAGTTGTCCAGGGTTTTCCTCACCATTTTTTAGATAGTAATAGTGTCCATGCCGAAAAGTCACTTGCACACCACCAGCAAGATGGGTGTGCTTGCACGGGAGTAGAAGTTTTTTATTCCAAGAGAAACATTTATTGGAGACTTCGGCTCTGGTTATAGTAGGAGGTTTGCCCACAGCCTGATCTATGCTAGCTGGCCTACTTTGGTAGCCACCGCGGGGAAGATAAAGTGACACAGAATTTAATGAGGTCCATAGAATCTTGGGAGACACCTGAAGTGACTGCTTAAGATAGCTAAAGTCTATTCTGCTGCACCTTTGCTCCTGTGTTCACTCAAGCTACTGCATCACAGCTAACTTGAAGCGGCTGACCCATGCCTCAGTTACATCTTATTGCAAAATAAGCAGAGCTAGATTTTTCCATCCGCAGCATCTTGTGGTATGTTGTTTGCATCTCTGGAGTGAAAGGAATGGGACAGAAGTGATGTGCTTGTGCCAAGTCATATGCTCTGGCTCTACAAGTCAGTCCCCATAAACCAGGGAAGAAGCCTTTCTGCTCACTAAGGGTGAACCAAAGCCCACCAAGTTTGGAGTGAGGAAAAAAGCAGTTAACCCTTAACATTGATATTTTCATTGTATCTTCTGTCTTGTAATAAACTTCCCTGTAGATTTCAAGACACTTTCTCTCGATCTTATCCTTCCAATTTCCTCTGGGAAAAAATGTGTGGGCTCTTCTTTGTCCTGGTGACGTGCACAGCGTGTGCTTCTGCTTTCAGACTCCAGCAGGTCAAAAGCACAGGTAAGGGCATGCTTATTTTTTTTTTCTTTTGTCTCCCTCTCCCTTCTTTTTAATGTGCCTGGCTGACAGTAATGGAAAAATATCTCTGATTTATATAGAAAACTGCCCAGATCACACCGTGTATTTCAAACACTACTATGAACTGCATGGAGAACCTGTGGTTCTGAAATGCCCTTCCCCCAGATACAAACATTTGGATTTTTCTGCCTTGACCCCTAATATCACATGGTACAAAAATGGCTCAAAAACCATAATATCAGGAAGAGATGAAGATCCAAGAATCTGGGCAAATGGAGATGCACTCTGGTTTTTACCAGCAGTGCCAGAAGACTCGGGAGTATATATCTGCACCAGAAGGTGGGTATACAAAAGAAAATCCAGTGTGTTAACAAGATGACTATGTATAAAATATATTAGCTTAATGCTAAACTCCAGGTATGTTCAGAGCATATCTAGCTAAGATAATTTCTTTAACAACTTTATTAGAGAAAAATATGTGTGAAGTCAGAACTCTTAAATGCATTGTCTCCTACAGATACACATACTGAAATCTGGATAAATCATGACACAGCATTGTCACTCTCGCTATGATCTCACAAGGAAATAGTATATGTAAGAGTTTGTTCTAGCTCATTTATGAGCCAGTCAGGTCTGTGGTGAGTGGGGATATGCTGCAGGCTGGGGATTCTGCAGAACACAACCCTCCTGTCACACCTCCCGTGAAGCAAACAGCCTTGTTTGCACTTCAGAGTGCCTTATGAAGCATATACCAAGGCTCTGGAGTGGCTTCCTTCTTCCCTTTTCCTTATTCCTGGTGTTTATTTTTCTTCTGCTTCACATTTTAAACTAGACTTTGATTGTCTCGGTTTTTCTGGAAGATCTGTCATAAGACCCAATGTGTATTTACTAGGCTGGGATCAGACTGTGATAGTGCAGTAGTTAAGACTTGGTCGTCTTTTTCTAACAGCCCTCTGTACAGTTTCAAAAATGGCACCAGGGTCTGGATCTGTAGGTGACTGAGGAAGGCAAAAATGCCTGTCACCATTAGAGCCTGAACTCTAGAAGGTATCCTGGATCCTTGTCCCCTGCCAGCTCCTCCTTCCAGTCAGCCTCCCAGTACCCCCCTTGCAATTGGCACCTTGCTCTGGAGTCTGTAGTGGAAAACACATCTACGCATCCTTGGAAATGCCTCTGTAGGGTGCAGTTTCCTTGCTGGCAAGGCACACCTCGTGACTGATGTGTGTCAGCAGTAGAAGAGATGGACAGGCAGAACTTAAATTAAAAAATCATGCTAAGTATATTGAGTTGGCCTTTACATGTCTTAGTAGCAATTGCAGTGGTGGGGCAGAAGAGAAGACTTCTTAGTGGGACCAGAATAACAAAAGGTTGCAAATATTGCCCTAGAGCATAGAGTAGTTGCCTGAGACCTTGAAGTGTGTGTTTTAATCCCCTTTTTGGACTATTCTGCCTCAGTTCAGAAACCTATGACTTGTGGCAGTCTTACTGATGGCTCTGGTAAAATGCTGTGAAACCTATTTAAAAAAGATATGCAAGAGCCGAGTAGTACATAGCTTCATCACTAACATTATTACAGGATTGATATTATAGGACAAGGGGCAATGGCTTTAAACTGAAAGAGGGTTAACTTAGATCAGATGTAAGGAAAAAGTTCTTCACTGTGAGGGTGGTGAGGCACTGGAAGAGGCTGCTCAGAGAAGCTGTGGGTGCCACCTCCCTGGAGGTGTTCAAGGACAGGTTGGATGGGGCTTTGAGCAACCTGGTCTATTGGAAAGTACCCCTGCCCATGGTGGGGTTGGAGCCAGATGGTCTTTAATGCCCCTTCCAACCCAAACCATCCTATGACTCTATGATTTAATTATTAATAAAGTATAAACAAATTGTATTTCCTTTGCAAATCATCCCACAGGGAAGCCACCAGATTTTTTTCAATGATCTGTAAAATGAGAGTAGAAGCAAATTACCACAGATGTCTGCTTCTGCTGAGCACGTATTCTGGATTTAGGCTCTGACTTGTAGGTGACAGCCAGTCCCAGCGCCCTAGCAGTAGTGTGAATCTGTCTGCTCACAGTCCTCAGCTGCTCTCTGGGATGTCACAGCCTGGGCCCCCCAGTTTTGCTGGCCAGGGGTCAGGCACTGTCCTGCGTGGAAGCATCTCCAAGGCAGGCTTTCAGAGGTTGTAAAGGACATAGTTCTAGCATCTATCTCCCCCAGTTTGGTCCTCCTTGGGACTGGAAGCAATTGTTAGTTCAGGTCAGAAAGAAACCTAAATACTGCAAAAATTTCAAAGCAGCAATGCTTTCTTTTCTGAGCAAAATAATATGTACTCACAGAAATGCCTACCAGTTGTGCAACAGTAACTGCAGATATATTTTAATAGATACTCTAAGATTTTATTTCATCCTAAGGCGTCAATCATTAGGGTTTTCACAGTCAAGACTTCTTTCAAGGAAGTGGTGCAGGGTTCATGACACACCTGTTACAGTTCAGGTGAACATGTTCCCCCTCCTTTCAAAATTAAAACCGTGCTGTAGCCTAAGGGTGCACAGCAAACTTGGTGTACTAAAAAAAAAAAGACTGAAGCTCTGAGGTAGACATATGTCAGCCATGTGTTTAGATTGTGCCAAAAACCCCAGGACCAGTGATTTTTCAGCATCCCTCCTGGTATGATCTCAGTTTTGGTCTCTTAGAAACTGTTGAGGAAGAAAACAGCCAGGAGGAAACCAAAGATGTCACTCAAATTCCTCTTGTCACTATTGGATGCTCACCTCTCTCCATTCTGTCTGTAGGAACTCTTCCTACTGTGCCGAGGTCTCCATCCACCTCACGGTTGTGGAGAAAACAGCTGCTCAGGAGATTGCCTATCTCCAGGTCCTCTTCACTTTCACCTCTGGAAAGATTGTTTGCCCTGAGCTTTTGGATTTTACACCAAACAGGACAGGCCTGGAGCTCAAGTGGTACAAAGTAGGACTTTCACCTCTTCTTTGTGTAAAGCCTAATCCCAACCTGTTTGTAAAAGCACACACATCTCCACTTTCTGTTTCTCCTGAACATCATGTTGTTAAAGTCATGAGCACAGCACAATGTATAGGGAATTTTGACGCAGATGTATATATTTTGAAAAAGGTTCTCAGGGGTGGACTTAGCACAGGGTGAAGTGTTCCACATGTGATATGCTCTCACAGGCAGTGTAATTATTTTTAGGGCTAGATTACCTACCCTCCAGGGTTTGCTACTTCAGATTAGGTCCCTTTTTTTGGTGCTATGCTTCTTTTTACGGACCTTCTAGTGAATGCCATAAAGTAGGACCTCCCAGTGATGCTTCCCCTGTGTGAGCTGTAGAGATGGGGTAGCTTTCATGAATCAATTGGAACAAGCATTTGGAGGTACTAAATCCATCACGCAAAGCTTGTAGTGGTCTCTTGCCTAACTTAACAGTCCATGATGCAATACCTTGGCTGGCTTCACACAGCAATGCCTATGTTGTGATTGGTACCATACCAGCAAAATGTCTCTGCTCAGCTTTCCTTTCAGAAGCAGGCTATAACCCACTCACTTTTTGAGGCTACTTATTGAGGCTGCCCTCCTCAATATGGTTCTTGCTACGACTGTCAGAAGGAGCTATACTGCCCTCATGGAGACGGAACACCATTACTCCTAGCAGGGCTCCAACCCTGTATGAACAGAGCCTTAGAGAAAAAAAGCAGGAATTTATCACAGTTTATGAGAAAACCTACATGATTACCAGTATGTGTCTTCAACGAATGCCTCAGAATATTGCTCCTAAGAGGTTATGCATGGAAAGTAATAGTGTTGTGAAAACATCCATGGTTACTAAAATGTTTTTTTCTTAGAAGACTGTCTCAGATTATCACTTTTAAGTTTCCATCCGAAAATGTGCACTGTATTGAAGAGTTACCCACACACATCATAGATACATTAAAATAGTAATTCTTCACACTTCGTATAGGGCCTCAGAGCATTTTAGAGGCAGACACATTGGAAGGACTTGGTCTGTGGTGGGAAAGTGGAACTGCTCAGGTTTCCCAGTGATAAATGAACTTTTAATAACAGAGAGACAGGGATCAGTAATTTTGTCTGGAAGTTACATGGGGTGTAACCACACCTGTCTGAGCCATAACACCAGCTGCTGTCCTTTCACCAGGATGCTCTGCCTTTGGAAGACGACAGTGAAAAATTTGTAATTCTGAAAGGTTCGATGTCTCTGATCATGACTTCTGTACTACCAACTGATGCTGGCTATTACACCTGCAAGATGTCCTTTCCATTTGAAGGTGTAATGTATGAAATCACCAGAACAATTCATCTGGAGACTATTGGTAAGTATCACAGAATCATAGTATCATAGAATGGTTTGGGTTGGAAGGGACCTTCCAGGGTCATCTAGTCCAAAGCCCCTGCAGACAGCAGGGATGTCTCTGATCAGGTTGCTCAGAGACCCACCAAGCCTGGCCTTGAACATTTCCAGGGAGCCTCCACCACCTCTCTGGGCAACCTGTTCCGGTGTTCCACCACCCTCATAGTAAAAACTTCTGCCTAATGTCTAATCTAAATCTACCCTTGTCTAGTTTAAAACCATTGCCCCTCATCCTACCACTACATGCCTTAAAAGATAACAGCAATTGGGACAAATCTCTTCTTCGTTAAACTCCGGCTCAGCCTCTCAGCACTGCCCAAGAAAGCAGGACTCCCCGGGTGCTGGCTTTGGCTCTGGCGAGCTTCCCACAGCACCCCTCAGGGCTGGGGTCACCCCTTTCCCCTGCCCGCGGCGGGGCTGCGGGTGGCAGAACTCCATGTTGCAAGCGCCTGCGGTCGTTAAACAGAATAATTTCTGTCCCGGAGGCGGGGCGTCACTGCCGATGACTTCAGAGGGCTTAGGAAAGAAACCATTTAACACTCGCTCGGGGGGTGGGGGGAAAGCCGCCATTTCGCAAACGGGCGACGCCGGGACTTGGGGCGCCTGGAGGCGCCGAGCGGCCAGCAGGGGGCGGGCGTGCC
>VZZY01023733.1:78446-134663 GCA_013400335.1 Eurystomus gularis | reverse complement strand
ATGGCCAAGTTGTCTGTTGTGCTAGGCGCTCACTCTCTGTTCTCTTTCTCTCTCCAGAGCAAGAAAAGAGAATTACCCCAATAATTGTATATCCAACAAAAAAGACAACGTCAGCTGCACTTGGTAAGGCCCAGCATTGGTTTTGCAAAAATTAGAGCAGGTCCTCCTATGCTTGTTAGCATAAATCCTTGCAGTCCTTTTGATCTTGGTTGTATTAGCTGGGTGTTGGTACAGGATTTGCATCTTATTGTCTATAACTAGATGCTTCCATACAGGAGAAGCTGTAGGAATGCTGTAGATTTTAGCCGCTAATAAAGCAAGAAAAGCATGTTTGCACCCTTAGATCAACAGCTCAGAGTCCCACTTCACTAAGAACTATTCATTTCCAATATTCCCTCAGGTTGGTCTAGGTCAGGGGTCCTCAAACTACGACCCGCAGGCCGGATACAGCATTCTTTTTCCTGTTTTTTGTGCACTACTACAAATAAAATATGTGCAGTGTGCATAGGAATTCGTTCATTTTTTTCCAAACTAGAGTCTGGCCCCCGAAAGTGTGTGAGGGACAGTGAACCGGCCCCCTGTTTAAAAAGTTTGAGGACCCCTGGTCTAGGTTATCTGGTGGCTTTGAATGGGCCATATAGCGCTTTTGGGAGGAGACATTTTTTCATTGCTTTTTACTGTTTAAGCTAGACAGTTGTTAGTTAGAAAGTACCTTGATAGGTTCTCAATTTTTCTTTGAAGATTATATTATGACAACAAATTTCTGTTGCATTTCCTCTTCTCAGAAAAAGCCAGGCGTATTTTACACTAAGCTTTTTCAACTTGGGTACTATACACAGACCTGTGTCCTGTGATGTCTTAGTTTTCCCTGACACTTTTCTTCCCATCAGTGTAGGACTGCCAAGTATTTTTTTTGCCTGTCTAGCTCTGTGGGGTGTCTTATATCCCTTTTATCACCAGCTGCACAGATATAATAATGAAATTGTATGCATTATTGAGCCCTGTGTTTTCCATATAATATAGAAACATATCAGTCTGCAGGCTCTTTATCCCTAGCTGTAAGTTACAATAATTATAGCAAAATTTCTGAATTTTTGCATGATCACTTTATCGCTGGAGGTCCCACCTTGAGCTGAATGCCCTTGCCTGCAGCATCTCTGAGTGTAGCCACATTGCTGGTTAAAGTAATTGTTCCAGAGTGGTAAATCACACTGTCGCCTTTGGGATGCCACAGTGTACGTCAGAAGGAGCAATGCCACAGGAACACAGCTCCTGAGGAATGTGTCTAGTGCAAGAGTTGCTAACTGTTGCAACGGCAAAGTAATTTGGTTAGTAGCAGGAAGGAGTGCCAAAACCAAGCATTTTGCTGCCAAGGAGTAGGGGATCAAAAGCAATCTGGGGCTTAAATACAGTTTTTAATGTAGTGGTGCTTGATGTGTGTGGGAACTTGATCTCCCACTGGAGATGTTGGATTTCACTGAGAGAAAGAGGAGTTCTTCATATGTATCCAAACGTGTTTTTTTAAATCTTTCTTTTACCAACAGGTTCCAAGATGACTCTCCCATGCAAAGTGTTTGTTGGACTGAGCAGCCATGTCCATACCGATGTGGAGTGGCTAGCAAATGACACCACTGTTAATGTTGTTTACAAGCAAAACAGAATTAGAGAGGGAGAACGACGGTAAGTCTGGTTGAAAGTGTTACCTTGTGCTGCTTGTTTTAACCTGCAGTGTTACAGGGGCTCTCACTGCAGCTAAATAGCAGGTAATGAAATGGGATAAGGAAAGATCTGAAATGAAGGTGAGAGCTGAGAAAAAAACGGGCAGGCAAGCAAAAAAACCCCAAACCCAACCCAGGCAGGGTGAAATAAATTATTTGTCTCTGTTTTTTATTCATGGTATACTGCATGTGAGCCAAGTTTGAGACTTAAACTTGAAGCCCATTTGCACAGGCAGCTGAGCTAATGTAAGAGATGACTGCAGTGGAAAGCAATGGGACTTGATCCTTCCCAGTGCTTCTCTTATCTCTCTCCTTGCCTCATGCCAGAGGAACAGCAACATCCTCTCCCTGACATTCATGAGGTTCTCTGAATACACTAAGACAACAGAAAACTATGCAGTGGTTTCTTTCATTTTTTAAAAAAATATCATTGTTTTTCCCCTTAGGCTTGTTTTTTTCCACATTACCAATTTAAACTGACTCACGGAGACACCCAGCTGGTGCCAGGGAAGCACTGGGGGGGATGCTGGTGGGAGGGAGAAGCAGGATGTCCCACATCCTCTTGCCCTGATCCATTGTCTCTCCCAGTCTTGCAGAGCCTACTCTCAGCTGCCTTGTGGCTGCATACCTCAAAGCTTTTCCAGCTGCTTCATAGCCACATGCCTCAAGGCTTTTCCTCGATAGAAAAGGAGAGAAAAGATCTGCTTTCTGTACCTATGACATGTCACCTGAGCAACACTAACTCACTACGTTCAGGCATGCTTCTAGTGCTTTGCAAATGTGAGGTAAACCTACCAACTGAAATCTCTTCATTGAGGTCCAAGTCAGCATGTTTGATCTATCACTTGATGAAGCCTAGAGTGTCCACAAAGGTTATCACACTCACCTGGGTCACAGTGGCTCTGCCTGTACTGATGGACAGAACTGAGAAGGTTCCTGATCTCTGGGATGCCATTGCCACTGCTATTAATGGTTCGGTTGGTCACTCAGCAGCTAGCACCTTCCCAAAGAGATCATGGTTATCAATTAGGATTTAGCAGGGACCATTCCCAACTGAGTTTGGGGATGTGGTATTCCTATTTTGAGGGACAAGGGTATTTAACAGCTACGTTTGTGAGCTGGTTTTGGCCATTTGTGGCCATCCGTGCCAGATAACAACCTGGCCATGTTTTTTTCATTGCACAGCTGCAGCCAGAGGTAACATGGTAACTCTATGCCCAAGCCCTTTATGTGTTTTCACATTCCTCCCAGCATGATTGAGACCATTTATTTATAGTGTTGTTTACATGGATAAGTGACAGTGCATTAAACCTGTGGTCAGGAGCCGTAAAATGTACTGGGGCTATAGCCTCTGCAGGCTTTGGAATGGAAAAGCATATGCACTTTATTACTTGGATTTGAAACATTATTTTTGTTATTACTATCACCATCATTATTCTGTTAATTATTGTTATACAATTGCACAAAGACTGGGACCATGCCAGCTAGGGCTCATGCAGAGCCCACAGTGTGCGAGACACCCCAGTTTTGCTGGAAGCCCTCACAATGGCAGCAAGACAAAACAAGACAAATGCCACCGGGAAAACAAATTCCCCACAGAAATCTCTGGCAAAGCACCCACCACCGTGTTGCTGCCTTCCTTCAGTACAGTCCCAGGAGGGGTGCCCAGGGAACTCCATTGCCACAGTGCATAGCAGACTCATGATCGGATCATTGACGAGCAGCTGGACAACTTCTCCAGCAATGGCTAAAAGATACCAACAGACAATGTTTGACTGCAGCTAGAAAACCACTTTTAAATAGTTGGACTGATGAAACAAATCAGGTTGAAGGAAGCTGGAAACTTCCTAGACAGTTTCTTGTATTGAGCTCTTGGCTTTGAGCATGTGGTAGACAGGAATGGTGGTTCAGTTTGCTGAGTGAGCATTTGCAGGGTTATGTTCTCCATATGTCCTCTTCCAGCTGATAGTAAGAACTGATCTCAGAAATTAATAAATGGTCAGAGAGAAGGAATTATGTCCTTCCACAATGTTGTGTAGTGAGCTCAGACATACACAGAATTCTGCATGCCTTTCTTCCCTCTTTTTTCTTTATTTTTGGAAGACAAATCCAGATTGTTTTTTCTGGAAGATTCAACAAGTGCAAGATGGGTACTGACAGCTGAGAGTCAAATAGTTGGCACAACTGATCTGGAAGATACAGTTGTCCTTTAATACTGAGGTGCTAGATCAGAAATGAGCAAATATTCAATGCATTTTCTTGCCATGTGCTGTTAGAATGAACATATCAAATAGAGAAAACCCAGCTTATAAAAGGATTTAGCATGAAATCTTTATTTTTCTTCCAGAGAAATTGTAGAAAATGATGAAAACTTCATTGAAGTACCACTGATTTTTGATTCTGTCAAAGAAGTGGATTTTTACACAGACTTTACATGTCTGGCCCAGAACACGTACGGCTACCAAGTACTGCCAACGAGGGTCAAGCAGGAAGGTAACTAGCTTAACTGCTTATATGGGATAATTGTTATCATTATTCTAATGCTAAATTATCATTCAAGCCTTTTATATTGTCAGAACTAGTAATTGTGATCAATTATTGCCTGAGGAAAACTGCTTGCCTCTTTCACCTGTAGACTCGAACAGCCTGTTCACAAAATACACTTTCTGTGGGTTAGTCACTGACATCTTTTTCAGGGATAAGGATCTGTGTCTGTATGTCTGTTCATTGGATAGGTCTCCAATTTAGATACACTTTGTGAAGTGATGGCTCCAGTGAGACTACTGGCAAAATCCCACTGGGTGCAACAGGGCCAGGTCTCCACCAGTTCCTCAGCAATTAATGAAAAAAAAAAAAGACAATAGCAGAATAAAGATCAGAGTGTTCCTTCTCCTCATGCACAGACTGCTGCCAAAATAACAAGAAGCATAAATTATGATGGGTGTTGTTATTTGGCTCCTAGTGATGGGAAGAGAAGCTCTAAGCTCAGTGCAATTAATGTTGCAGTGTGATAGACCATTGGCCAAGAACCAGCTGTAAAATCAATGTGAAGCAATGCTAATTGTTTCTTTGCATGACATTGATGAATCACCAAAGCTTGCTCACACTGTCTTAGAAAGACACATTAACATTTACAGTCTTCATTATGAGTTATAACTCATGACTCAGTCCAGCATCCTATGATGAGGGATTTGTATTCACTTTGTTAGATGATGTGCTGCCCTTGTCTTCCATTAGCTACATAGGTATTACTACAAAGGACACAATCCATGAACCAGTATAGGCTGGAGTAATCCAAAATGGTCTGGATGGACACTAGTCTTGGAAATTAGCTGTATTTTGGGAAAAAGTTCAGAGTCTTGGCTTGATCATTGGCAGTTTATAAGCTGCTCAGTATGAGAAAAGTATTCACAGAGCTTGAGAGTGGACTAGCTGTTATGTGCTCCCTCTCCACAAGCTGCTATCATTTCCTGCTTGGAGTGTTACTACTTTCATCAAATTAAGATAGAAAGCACGTAACCGCTCTGAGCAGGGGTTGGGAAGAGTCATGTGTATGGAAAAGGATTGAACTTTAAATTCTCACTTCTATTGTTTTCCAATTCTTCCTCCCATCTTCATCAGCTCATTTCCCAGCGCACTCAATCAATAAGCCTTTTCCTTTCACAGGTGATCGACCCTGCTGGGAGGTTAACTTGCAGACATCCTTTTTATTGTGGTTTCTCCTTGTACTCCTTGAACTTAGAGAACTATGTTCCTGGGAGGTTTTTTTGAAAATATTTCATTTCTTTACTTTTCCAGCTGCCGGCTTGTCCTGGTATGTGGCAATGATTCCCATCGCATTGGCCTGCGTGATCGTGGGAGGGATATACATACACAAGTGCTGCAAGCGGAGAGCTGACAAGGGATACACAATAGCGAAGGTTTAAAATCTGCTTTATTCTCCAGCTGCCAACAGAACAAGAAATCATCCTGGCTATCTCTCACGTGAGACACAGAGAAACATTTCAGACCAGACATACTGCTTTCCCCACAGATGGATATATATCAGCTAATTTCCTTGTCTCCAAGTCTTCTACAATCTAATGAAGTTACAAATACAAGTTTGCAATTTTACGCTGCTTAGATGCAGGAAACCTGCTTCTATTATTTTGAAGCTATGGTTCAATCTGTAGAATTTTGGAACACAGAATACCAGGAACATGCTGTGGATGTGGGAAGTGTAGGGAAAGGGAGGTGCTCTCACCCTTTGTAATGCTGATAGTCTTATTGTTTAAAAAAAGGAAAAGAAACCCCATAAAATCTAAAACTAGAAGCTAAGAAAGCTTGCTGCAGAAGGACTATTCCACACCAGAGTGAAAATGCACTTTTCTTATGCATCCAAACTCATTTTATTTTACTTCAGTCTAAGAAGAGCCATTTTCTTCCCTTTTCCAGAGCCAAATACAGTTGTCATGGCAACTGTATATCTACGAACTTTTCCACAGAAAATCTACTTTTTTTCACTATTTGGATTATGCTTTGCTTAAATGGACTGTCTCAGAATATCTCTTCCCCAGAGATAACTACAGCAGCATAACAGATAATTTTCTACACTGGAGAATTCAGTTCTGTTTTATCTACCAATATCTCATAGCTAAAGATTCATAGGCAGCTGTAAGATGCTATCTTTGCCAAGAAAATAATTTGGAGAGATGTTTTAGTGTTTTAAGAGCCATTTGACTAATACAAAGTTTTATTCCTGGAAGTGATGGGACAGCTTACCAGCAATAACGTAGTCTTGCCCTTCTGTGTCTCTAACTCTTTAATGACTGGCCTGATTCTCTTCTCTCATATGAGTACAAAAGTCTGGCATAGATTCCCATAAATAATGAGTCTGCACCAGTCTAAAGCTGTTGTAGCTTCAGGAACCTTGCGTCCTTTAAATTGAAGTAAGCAAATCTATTACTTACGATGCAAAACACTGTCTGTTAGCTTAATCTAATTGGATTCTAGTCTTGACATAAATCAGAAGGGAGCAATAAATGATCAGCAGCCATATTGTACTTTGAGGATCCAAATGAGTAGAATGACTTGGTTGCTTCCTCTTCCAAGAGATAACACTTATGATAGCCAAGAAATAGTTCCACCATATGTAATGTGTACTGTCTTCATCTGTATGGGAGAGGAAGAAATCCATCCTTAAGGTCTAGATTGTTGCAGACCCATAACTGACACCTCTCACAGACAGAGAAGATAAAAGCTTTTTGTCAATTTTTCAAACTCTGTAGGAAAAAAAGTAATCAGGAACAACCTCAGCTCCAAAGAAACAAATTGTAAACTAAGAATGTTTGAACTGTGTGTGTTCCCACAAACTAGGGAAATGAATGACTTGTGACCATCTGGGAAAGGCCACAATCTAATTTCTTTCCACTATCACTTGTAGCTGATTATAAGTTTAGCCCAATAAATAACTGGAAGGATTTAAAAGACGAGAGTGTGACTACAGCTAAGAAACTCTTAAATCTATTAGCAAGAACCTTCACATTTTATGGGATTTAAGCCAAAGTCTCCCTTTAAATATTCTAAATGTTTGATGTGAAGGTACAGGCACAGAGGTTAGATCTCTGACAGTCTGAGTCAATGACAACCAAGGAAGAGCACAGGACTTACTGTTTCCAAGTGCAGGATGTTAAAGATGATGATAAAGAATACATATATTTTATTGGCAGATGGGAAAAATGTTGCTGCAAGTGTGGAAAACAGTCAATCCACTTTGGTATCTGTTCTGTGAAGGAAGAAAACTATAGGCGAGCTGACTATTCCTGGAAGGAACATGAAAAATGTTTTAGGTACATCTGGAATGCTCATTTTAATCAAGCAATTGCTAGTCTGTAGTGAGAGAAAAAATGAGGTTTGCCAATAAGTGTAACCTTTCAAAATGTGATTTGTTCTTCCTATCCATCCGTATCCTCCATGAGTTGTATGATAACACATCTGGCTGTAGGAGCAGGGTTAGATTTCACTAAGTAGTGGAAAAGAAGTATATATGGAGTATTGGTGCCATAAGAAAGTTAAATACCTCAGATTCTCCTCCAAACTAGAGAAGGAGTGAGATGTGAGATAAAAATTAGGCATACCGAGAACTGATGTTACATACTCAGTGGTGTCTTGAATACAAGGGGAATGTGAAAAACCAAAGGTTTATATTTTATGAAGTGATATTTGCTTCTCTGACTACTGGTATAGTAATATTCTGAAGGCTTTCATCATAGGTAGACTTGTTCAAGTGAACTATGCAGTGTAAATGTTTTACAGGTACACCTGAACAAGGGACCTACATAATGTAAATTGTTGATATTGATTTGTATTGTTATAAACAAGGGTAACATGTCTACATTGTTTCTGAAAATGTTGCATGAAAAATGGAAAAAAAACCAAAAACAAATGAAAACAAAGTGTTGGTTTATGAGTTGGGTGGGAAGGAAGATGTGAAATGGTTCTTTCCCGGTGAGGTGTGATTTTCCAGTGCTTCGCTGCAGAGGGTCTCATCACTGTACCATCAGAGGTACAGTGACCCCTGCTCTGCAGGGCTGTGGGATGAGCTCCATCCTTCAGCTGCATCTGCTCCCACCCTGCAGCTGTACCTTGTCACACCCAAAGGGAACTGAATCCTGATGGGCCAAGCTCCTTTCCTGACTGCCACCAGATTCATGGCTGTCCTTGCTCTGCAGTCCCCTGAGCCTTTGGGCTCACTCTGGGCAGATGGCATTGGGTGCTTTTTCTCTGCCTACTGTTAAAGTGTTGTGTTCCCCCACTGACTTCTATGGGGAGGCTTCTGGAACTGTAGGTTAACACAAATTGTCACTGTGGGGATGTGAATTTAGCAGGTGCTCACCAGGAAGGGAGATCTGTCTTATTCAGCTTCCCAAAGGCATTTTTTTTGTCTCCTTTTTTCAGTCAGAATTAGAAAACTCTAGTTGTCGCTGTACTTTCAGTAGGTCCATCCCAGGAAGCTGAGAACCATTAGCCTCAATGTACTTTGAGGAGAAAATGTCCTGACTCTAAAGGCAAATTGAAACGGAGGACTTAATTTTACTGGTTAATAAGACCTGAAAAGAAATACAGTATCAGGGAATGCCACTTCACATCAAGGATTTGGGGCTCTGCACCACAAAGTTTCTCTTCAGAAAAAGTAATGATGTAAGAAGGACAAGGCCACCTCATTCCTGGGACTATGCGGGTATATAGTGTTTGCCAGAGGGCTCATCTATCTGCAACAGCTTCAAAGGCATACCTACAGAGGGTAAGAAACTGGTGTCCCATGGTCTTGGCATGAGTTAGCATCCAGGACAGAGGCTGCTTCTGCAGAAGTAGTTATTTTCAGGAAACATGAATTCAGTTAATTATTTTCTTGTTCTAGTCAGCATATATGATCTTGATGTCAGCAATCCATCTAAATAGGCAGCATAACTAATGTTTGACCAGAGTAGCATCTAAAAAAAAGTAAACGTGTAATTTGGAGAGCACCAAATAATTACATCTGCTGGTTCTCAAACAAAACCCTTACATAAATATGGGAACAAATGGAAATAAGAATTGGATCTGCACACAGAGCTGATCTTGGCAAATCAAGACAAGAAGGTTATTTTTTTTTAAATTCTAGTAGCTGAGGAGGGAAGTTGTGCATGCAGGAGGACAAGAAACATGTGAAATACCATTGCTAGGTATAATGCTTTAAGTATGAGAATAGCTGATGAAAGCAAGCAGCCCAGGAGAGCAAAATGAAGTATGGAATAGGTCTTATGTTTTGAAGCTGAGAATTCCCTGTCCACCTATAACCTTGGAACTGCTAAAGATAGCCTAGGGTGGGGTGCCTCTCATCCAGCCTTCATGCAGCCAAAAGGAATATAGCTGGTCCAAACTAGCCGTTGATGTTTCCCCTCCACTCAATGGAGAAAGAGTTATTTCCAGTGCCTAAAATAAATGGGATGAATTGCCCTCGAGAGGTGCCTGTCTTTTTTCACCAGTTTAAGACACAGTGAGACGAATCTACCTTGGATTACAGGAATGATTGGTTGTGGCCCACTGGTTTCAGGTTCTTGGGGAGTTTATAAAAACAAACTTACTTAAGTCCAGAGACATCCTTTCACGTAGTTGAGGCTGCTGGGCTTTCCTGGGAAATTAATACTGGTAGCTACCTATGCAGAGCAAGGACACAGGCTCATGCTAAATGAAAATGCTGTAAGAGGTTGGGAAGCAGGCACAAAGGTATGTATTATAGAATCCAACGTAAGAGGCAGGCTGAAAATATCTGGTCGATGCCTTGGAAAAATGTTTGTGGCTCATGGGCCATGTGGTCATGAAGTGCCAGAGCTGTTATGGGAAGAAAGGAAAGAGCTGCTCTGTGTGTGTGCAGCTGAAGTACACTTAGCATCCCTGGGACCAGGAGGAAGTCTGCTGTGAGGCTGCAGGTGAGCATGGGGCTCTCGGGCATGCAGAGGGCAGTGGGGGCTGCCAGCCCTTCCACAGTGCTCAGCCAGCTCAGCTCCCACTGCAGCCAGCACCTGCCTGATCCGAGCAGGCTCTGCCAGGCAACAGCAGCAGACTGGAAAAAATATTGTTATGTACAAATGAAATATCATAAAACTAGCCTGCTGCCAGTGGACAAACACAGGCTGTTGATAAGAAAACCACTAAATATATATATAGCTCATTAGTTTGCTTTAGTGTGTTCATTGCGCTGGAAATTATAGTCTGTATCAGTCTCTGCATTAGCAGTATACATGATGTAAAGAGCTTAATAAAGCAGATGAAATATAGCACCAGTGAGTTTTCAAGAAGGACATATTAGGAGCCAGGCTCCTAATAATAATGGGGACACTTTTAAAAACTCACATAGATCTAAGCTTACTCGTTAGAACTTTGGAAATTAGTCCATTGCTGAATCTTTAACTGCAAAGTGTAGTTTGGCTTTTATAGTTGTGTGTCCCTCCTACCAATTTCAGGTTTTTGTGGCAGTCTAAGTTGTCTCACACCCTGACAACGACTTCAGGTGTAAGCAGCAAACTCCTTTGTAACATCTTGAAAAAGTTGATCTCTCAGTCCTGACAAGAAGCAAAGGTCCTCCCTTTCTTGCTGTTTTTACTGATTTGTCATCTGTTGCGTAGTGCCACAGGAGCTTCACTTAAATGTACTTAAATTTCATGCAAGTCTTGATTTCTTTGCGGACAATGAGGCATTGTCAGCATTTCTGTCTTGTGGGGCTTGAATGGTGCTATTTGTTTAAATCCTTCAAGGTCCTGTTTTGCCTTGGTTAGAGAGGATTCATCCATCTGTTAAGCTGTGGGATAAATGAATCATCCTGTTTGTTTGCTTTGGATCCCAAATATGCTTCGTCATAAGTGCTAGGGAGGTCAGGCTATGACTGGAAATAGTTGATACTATGTTTACTGGCGAAAAGACAGACTCTCAATTAACTTGTGACTTTCAAGTTGGGGACACAGCTGAACTAAGTAATTAAAGGGTACCATTACGTATATCCTCAATATGTTGCTCTCTCTTCCTTTTGACTGGGACTTACCCTGAGCTGGTCTTCAGCCAATTTGAGGACTCTTTAGGGGAGAGAGTGGGCAAGCCATGGTGGCTTCTCAGCTCTTATCATTGTAACTCAGCTAACCCATGGATGCTGGGGAGCAGGGCCTCCTTCCTGTGAGTAAAGAAGAGCTATAAGCTCAGGGGAGAAACAGATGCCCTGCCTTTGATCACAGCTGATGAGTAGTTTACCTGCTGAATCTAAGCTAGTAAAATGCAGGAGGAAGCACAGTAGAGAAAGGTCAGAGATTCACATCTCCATATCTATACGACTGATTGCTCCTTCCTAGACAAGAATGCATAAGCTTTTTTTTTTAATTACCTCTCCAATGTGGTGACATTTAGGAAATATGGTTTGCATGGGAAAACAAAAGGGTGAGTGGAAGAAGGCGGCTTCCCACGGGGAGATCTGTGAAGCACAGCAAGGACAGTTGGGGAATGGAGAACTTGCAAGAATAGGAAGTATGAACTTATCTGCTGGCTGGAAAGGCAGAGACAGGCCATGGTAACTGCTTGAAAGCGCATCCAGTGGGCGAGTTAAAAAGCAAGGGCATGCAATTATTTCTGCTAATGAAGGAGGCTGGGATGAAAAATGCAATAAAAATTAAGTTGGCTGCTGATCATTCCAGCAGTGAGATCCCGAAAGAGCTTCTTGGAGGAGTAATGGCTAGGAAAAGAAGTGACTTTTAACCTGGAGCTGGGCACAGGCACAAAAGGGATTTGATGTGTGTGACAGCAGGGGGTCTTCCAGCAAGGCTGCATCACATCCTCTGGCTTTGTACTATTTATTTCCATTGAAAAAGGGCCAGACAGCTGAAGATAGAAAATGCCATCTAAAAGCTTGTTATTATTTCCTCAGTTAAGTCTCTACTGCCCATATTTACAGCCCTTTCAAGCTCGTAAGGGCTGGAAGATCAAAAGAATTAAACACTGAATACAATTGCTGGATATGTCTTTGTAGACATGCCCAAAATCCTAATCTACTTTAACTGTACCAGGAGGTGCCAGTTGCCCCTAGAAAATAGCCCTTAATGAGATTTGGCTTTCCTACTTGAGGGAGTGATCTAGTCTCTAAACAAAACTGTGTTGCAAGAAATGAGTTAGCACTTCATATGACCAAGTGCCTGCATTGTGTGGAGGAGGAGGCCCTTAAACAGGGCTATGTCCTTTTCCACTCACTCTCATGAAAGCTGCTTTCTGCCTGTTTATTTTCCTGTTTAATGGCTGCTCCTGTGGCATTCACTTTTGGCTGTGCACTGGGAACCACAATGAAGCAATGTTGCCCCAGTGAGGGTCCCAGGATTTTCCCAGCTAAGGCCAGCAGATCTCTTGGACTGCAAGCAAGCAGCAGGAATGAAGTCTCTGTCGGGAATGTCAGGTCACTAGAGATAAGGAGCAAAGAGTGCAGTAAAGATAAGTGGTGATGGCATCCATCTCCCTGCCCTGGAAGAGTGCTTTGGGACACAGAAACCAGCTGCTGAAACATGACTGCTAGGGGCTTGACAGAAATACTTTATAGCTTATGGGATCACATTTCAGGATTAGCCTTTATGCCTGCATGTTGTTTTTTTTAAACTTTAGTTATAAAAGCAGAATGTCGATTTACCCAAATGTAATCCTCTCACCCCTCCTTCAATCAGTAATTCAAGTTTTTCATCAGCTGCTTACCCAGTATGGGACACTCTGGTTTTGCAGAGGCAGTCTGAGACTGTGTATACATCAGTCACCAACTTGGTAGTTTATATTTAATGCTTGTAATATTTAACATTGGCATTCATTCTGTTTCTTTTTGATGAAGAAAACAAACTAAATCCTGCATTTACAATGATTTTTAACAGTAGATCGTGGGACTTCAGTCTTGTTATTCTTAAAACCAAATTATTATGTTACAATGCTTTGAGGAGGTCTGAGCGTTCCACAGCTTGTTTGCACAGACAAAACATAATTTACAGAGATTATCCTTGGTGCTAGGTCTCTCCAGGCAGTTGGTCGAGTTTCATCACTTCCTTTTTTTTTCCATCTTCCTTTCATTATTATAGTTGTAGCATATATTTCAGCAAAGTGGATGCAAGGGGACCAACTGTACAATGAGTCTCCTCAGGGTGGTGGGAATGGTTCATTTTCTTCAGCTATACTTTTGCCAGTGTTGCAAATCCATGTAGCTTTCCATGTGGGTCATGAAGCTTCACCTGGAGCTAGTGCAACTCTTACATGATGTACTATGTGCAGGACTCTGCAGATGAGCTCAGAAGGAGTAGGAATCCTCTCTTTGTGGATGCTATCCCCCATTTACCCACCTTCCACTGAAGAGTGACCACTCCAAAAACCCAGCAGAAGCAGACAGGACTCTTCTGTTCCCTCCTGTTTGGGGGCTGTTTCAGTATGGAGATGGGGTATGGAGAAAGCAAAAAGACCAGTCCTGGTCCAGCTAACCTGTGAGCATTAGTCCTTCTGCTGCCTCTCTTCCAGAGACACCGTGCTCAGGAAGGGAAGAAACAAAACTCTACTGTACCTTCTCATACCTCTTCCTTTCCTCTGCTCTGTCAGGGCAGAGGAGAATGGGAGGGGGCACACAGTGGGACCAAGCCTCCTGCATGGGGGGGGAAAAACAAACAGAGCAACCTGCACGATGAACGAGTGGAGACCTAAGTGGAGACGTCAGGTCTTGGTGTTTAGATGTGGTGCAGACAGGACTTCATAACTCTAAGTCCTGGTAGCCTTGCAGGCTCTCTCTTCAGCTCTTTGGAGTGCCTGGGTTTCTGAGCACTCAATTTTTCGCTTTGAAACAAAGCATTTTTCTCAATCACTGAAAGAAACACCAGAGAGGGAGAAAAAGGGTTTTAAAACAAGTGGCCTGCTAACATAGGCATATTGGACCATAATATCACTGTAACCTGAAACAAACAGACTTTTATTTTGGGAGAAGCACAACTCCCCCACCCTCATTCTCTTACATCCCACTCCTCACGGTTACCAGGGCACCCTGCCTGACCTCCAGACCCTGTTTCTTGTACTGCCTCCTGTGAGAAAGGACAAAGCCCTGTAACACCAGTGGCACACTTCTACCTCTGTGGCACAGCTCTCTCTTCATTTTAGGCTATTTTCTCTGGCCAGCTGAAGTCACAGGTGATGTTAAGCCAACAGAGTACCCCAAGCCTGGCTGTTCTTCTCCCTGTATGTGTTTGTATTCAGTTACTTTGACATCAGTTCATAAAGTTCATATAGGGATGTTTTCCTCAGAGCTGAGGCAGTTCAGATTGGCTCATGAGGTGGGAGCCTTTGAATCCTCACTCTGTATCAACATGAAATTGGGCACATAATTCATTTTTTTTGACACTAACCAAAATGTCACTAACTCATGGATGCTTCTGGTCACATACTGTCATTCAGCCTTTCCATGTGAACTAAGTAAAGCTTTAACGCATGGGATCAGAGACCATGAATTATTTGTGTATTACAATAAAATAATGTGAGCCGAAGCATTTTTAAAGGATTTTTTTTTAAATGCAGATATTGATAGTATTGCAATTTCAAACTTCTGCATTTCTTTTGTCATTTAAACACTGTAAGAGGGATGGCTCCAGGTTCACGTGGAAGAAGTAAATTTAGGTAGTGAAATAAGTGCCAGACTCCTACTGAAACACAGTAGATTGTTAAGAAGCAACTAACGTAAGTGCAACATTTTTCACTAGATCTGAACTTGTCCTTTTAGGACAAATAGTTCATGTGTGCATGTTTTTGTTGAAGAAAGGTGCAATTTTAAAGTGAGCACAGTTATTTTTTTGCTGCATGTAATTTGTTTGCTCACCTTTTGATCTCCTTGCATTCAAAAGTCGTTGACTTTGCTTGCATTTATATTCACGGACAGAGCAGAACTAGACTAAACCCAACATTAGAGTTTGGGTATTTTAGTTTGGCATTAGTCTGAGGGACATATGCTTCCTTCTGAAGTATTTTAGACTTTCGCAACTTAAAATTCAATAGCTTAACACATTCTTTCAAAAAAAATGTAATGAGCTTGAGTTATTTGTTGCACTCTCACAGGCCCCAGATAGCATTTCAGAACATCACAAGTGTCTCCTGAACCCACTGCCTGGAGCTTGTGTCTCCCCAGACTTCAAAGGCAGTGTCTCAGCTGCTGTTTTTCAAAGCTATGTTTGCTCTATGGGCTTGGGGAACCACTTCCTATACCTCAAAATTAATACTCACGAGTGCAGGATGGAAGAAAAGAAAAAAGGTGTCCAATGGTTCTCCTAATTTTTACCCAGATGAAGCTTATGAAAACTTTTCTCTGTGTCTTGGGGTTTTTTTTTGACAACAGAATAACTCTGATTATATACTACTGCAGAATAAGAAAGGAAAATTAAAAACTCAGGAAATATTTTTTAAGGTAGTCAAAGCTATTTCTTATATGTAATACCTCTGTGTTTATCGGGAACATTAACAACCAGGTGTCCATTCAGTAATACCTGCAGCTAACCTCCTTTGACCAGTAAATTCAGAATTTATTTGTGCATTTGATTTTCATTGCAAGGTTTTTGTAGCAGGGGAGGCTACAGCAGTGGTTTCTGTGAGAAGCTGCTAGAAGCTTCCCATGTCTGATAGAGCCAACGCCAGCCAGTTCCAAGATGGACCCATCGCTGGCCAAGGCCAAGCCCATCAGTGACAGTGGTAGTGCCTCTGTGATGACATATTTAAGAAGGGGGAAAGAAAGCCTGTGCAAGGGCAACTTCAGCCAGAGAGAGGAGTGAGAAACAACTCTGCAGACACTAAGGTCAGTGAAGAAGGAGGGGGAGGAGGTGCTCCAGACACCAGAACAGCAGAGATTCTGCTGCACCCCATGGTGAATACCATGGCGAGGTAGGCTGTTGCCCTGCAGCCTATGGAGGTTAATGTGAAGCAGATATCCACCTGCTTCATGGATAGTGAATCCGTGCATCCTCATGCTCCACCACCACACGGAGGACCCCACTCTGGAGAAGGCTGATGCCCAAAGGAGGCTGTGACCCCGTGGGAAGCCTGTGCTGGAGCAGGCTCCTGGCAGGACCTGTGGACCCAAGGAGAGAGGAGCCCACACTGGAGCAGGTTTTCTGTTAGGACTGGTGACCCTATGAGGGACTGCTGGAGCAGTCTGTTCCTGAAGGACTATACCCTCTGGAAAGGACCCATGCTGGAGCAGTTAATGAAGAACTGCAGCCCATGGGAAAGACTCATGTTGGGAAAATTAATGGAGGACTGTTTCCTATAGGAAGTATCCCACGCTGGAGCAGGGGATGAAGTGTGAGGAGTCCTCTCCCTGTGGAGGAAGTAGGAGCAGAGACAACATGTGATGAACTGATTGCAACCCCCATCTCCATGTCCCTGTGCTGCTGGGGAGGAGGAGGTTGAGAAAATTGGGAGTGAAATTGAGCCCAAGAAGAAGGGAGGTGTGGGAGGGAGGTGTTTGGACCCTCCAAAGAAGATTTGGTTTTATTTCTCATTACCCTACTCTGATTTGATTGGTAATAAATTGAACTAATTTCCCCACGTTGAGTCTGTTTTGCCCATGACAGTAACTGGTGAGCGATCTCTCTGTGTCCTTATCTCAACCCATGAGCCTTTCATTATATTTTCTCTCCTCTGTCCAGCTGATGAAGGGGAGTGATAGAGTGGCTTTGGTGGGCACTTGGTGTCCAGCCAGGGTCAACCCACCACATTTTGCAGCATCATTTGCAAGAAATACTTTAATGATCCAGCTGGGTGTCAAAGGATGGACACAGCATTAGCAACTACCTATGTATATTTGGCTTAAGTGACTTGTTTGTCATTCCATGGGGGCTTTGTGGTAGAGCTAAGGATGAAATCTGCTTCTCAAAGGCAACATTCACATTCCTAAAATAAATAATCAGTCTTCTCTTTCTTTTTCCTCCAATCCCTGATTCATCCCTTACAAGCTTCCAGCTTTTGCAGTGTATAAGAGAGGAATCCTCCTGTATATGCGGGTCTGATTCACTTCCACGGCTTGGTCCATCCTGTGCTCTGCAAGGTGAGGAAAATAATATAATGCACCATGTATTTAAAGAATGTAAAGAAGGTATCCTAATGTGTCTGAATCCTCAATTCTTATGTTGCCTAATACCAGAAGGCTTGATTTTGCAATCTTATTTATGTTCTTCAAATACTTTTGTGTGTGTGTGTTTCTAAAACAGATTTTTATTTTATTAAAAATCACAGTGGTAAGTTGAATGTTAGTCCAGCTAGGCCTGGCTGGAGTCAAAGGGATGGAGAATGTCAGAGAAATAGTACTGCAGAGTATAACATATTTATTGCTGCTGGACATGGAAAAATACTGCCATTCAAAATTAGGGATTATGTTGTTATTTCTACTGTTTGCCTCTTGCATGATTACTTCTTCCACCAATCCTGACACCTCCGCTACTGACTCCCTGCCTCAATCCACTTCTGACTGCATCCAGTCTCAGTCTCCACCCTGACATTTTTCACATCTCTCCTTCCTGTTTTGGGGCTAGCTGTCTCTTGCAATTTGGCTACGAGGAGATAAAATGTGAAATCATGCCATATGTTCTCATTCAGTATCTCTGTACTGCTTTCCTGGCTCCTGTTGAGGAAGAAAGCTTTTCCACAAGCATCTGCCAGCTGATGACTGCTTGAACTGGAAAATAGCTCCTTGGTTCCCATAAAGAGGTACTTTTCCTTTCTTAGACCAAACCTACGCTTTTGCTAGGAAAGACGTAAGCTGAAGGCTATTGGGTTCTTGAGCTGCTTTTTTTCAGAAACTGCTAAGCACTTTGCATCTTAAATTGCACCCTTCCACACTGCATATACAGCATGTCTCTGTGCACACAAAGAGGAGAGATTGTGTTTGGCTTTGAAGTACATTTGCTCATCCACATCTCAAGACAGAGGTCATCTGTCATTCTCCATTCTGACTTGCACTATGCCAACCAGACCTATAGACTGAAATAGCATATTTTTCTTTAAATGTGAACTTTGACTTCCTGAACTTGCAGCACGTCTAAGTTCTGCACATTGGTCTGTAGATCCAAGAAAACAACACCACTTCCTAATTTCTACCACTTTATAACTCTTCTGGTCCAATTTAATGTGGCCTGAAAATTTCCTAAGTGCCTACAGTTGGATGTTGATATGTCCACAGAAGCGCATGTTGTACCTGCATAGATGCCCTACATAGATGTGCTATTAGAGCTGTGCCAATATTCAGACTTCTGCAGAGAGACATTTGGCATCAAGGGGGAGCCTGAAAAGCTGGACTTTAACACAGCCGTAAGTGTTGGTGGCTTCTGCCTTTGCATGGTACTTAGGATGCACCATTTCCCCTGGGAAGATCAGATCTAAGATGGTGTTTTGAGTGAGAAAACTGAAACTCCACCCCAGAAGAGTGCCACAGTGTGCTAGACTGCACATGCCCAAATGCTGAAACAGTCAGGGGAAAGGGCAGGGGGATATGGGTTTCTGGTCCTGCAACTGTCATGGTCGTCTTCTGATAAGCAGCTAATGTAGGAGGCAGGCTTATCCCAGGAAGTGGGAAGAAGAGCTCCTGAACTTACCCCCACTTCCTGGGGAAGTTGTCCGGCTCCCTGTCCCAGAGCTTGCTTTTGCCTGTTTCCCAGAGTTCGGCATGGCTCTGCCTCCCTGGAAGGAGAGGATTTGGGAGGGATGGATAAGGGGCAACTCTTCTTATGTCTCCTTCCCCAGTCCTTCACATAAGGGAATAAACCAGTTGTGGCTAGTTCTGTCTGTTAGCTTTTTTGGATTTTATGAATTCAGAGTATTTATAGCCATGGCTGTTCATCTTAGTTCTCACTTTTTGTACTATTCCTTTTGCATTTGAAACTCATGAGAAAGCTTATGCAACCTTATCGATCCTTACCTACCTTAAAACCTTCCTTTACAATGATATTATCTGATATTTTTGTCAGTTCTGGTAGCTCCTCCATACTTCTTTGTTTTTTCTAGGAACGCCTCAGATTTCCTTCCAAACGGGTATTAGGCTGGTTGCGTTCTTTAGATCAAAGATTCTCCCAGTCTCCTGCAGCTTGTGGTACTGATTTACTTATGTCCTTCTCGATACATGACATAATTAGAGAAAATGGAAGAAACGCAATAAATATACTTTGTGTTAGTTGATTTCCTACTCACAGATTGTGTGAGTTAAATATGTTCCGCATGAGAAAAGTCCTTCAAAATAAACATTAAAAAAACCCCTTTAGTAGTTAATGTCTGATTTTAAACAAAGTTTTAATGTTCCATTATTTCAAATAAAAGACATTCCCTCTGAATTTATTCTTTTATAGATATATATACTTTAGAAACACTACAGATATATATGTTTATGTAAGATGTGATTTATCCCTATATTTTTCTCCCATATTCTTTTTTTACTTTATTCTGCAATTTCATAAAATTCTTCCTCTTTTTCTTTTTCTCAATACACTGTGAGGTATTTATTGCAGCTGCTCAGTTAGTAACATAGCTAGATTAAGGATGCCGGTATACAAAGGCACAAGAGAGGACCAGAAAGGCACGTGAGAGGCTTTCTGGCTGCACAGTCAAATTGTATATGATTTTTCTGAAGTCCAGGAAGAGGTGGAAGGCAGACTTCTTCAATGGTTTTAGGTAAAAATAAGAAGGGGAAATAAGAGATTCAATCTCACAGTCAAGATAGAGTTAAGCACGTAGTGAAGTAGTGAAGACCTGAACTATTCAAATATCTGTTAGGAAAGAAACAGAGGAGAGTGCAGATGATCCAGCAAGTTCTGGGAATGTATTAGTGGCAACTTTTTATTGTAGAGGCAGAGGAAGTTATTAGATAAGGGACAGTAATTAAATCTGTTTGAAATTCAACTCAGCCAGATGTCAGAGGGTAATGTGAATTATAGGAGACTGCACAACAATAGCATTCCAAATAAAGGAAGGAAGCCCCAAATTGATGTGAGGCAGACAGGTAGGAGGATATCTTTGGAAGAAATTCCAAGGAGTATCTGAGGAACAAGAACACATGTAAGACGCAAAAAGCTCATTACAAACAAAGTGGGCTTGCCAAGAACAAAACACGCCTTAGCAGTTCTGTTTCCTCTTTTCCAGGATAACTGGCTTTTTGTTAAAGAGGGAGTAGTAGTTGTAGTACATGTCAGATTTAGTAAGGGTTTTGAGGAGTGTCATCAGTAAGATAGGGAAATGTGTTGGAGATGATGGGAATATAAGGTTGATGTTCAGCTAGCTGGAAAACTGTACTCATGGAGTAGTCAGCAATGGATTTCTGTGAAATGGGGGATATTTCAAGACAATGTTGCAAATTTAATTCCTGGAGATCGCTTGACTCTAATCTAATAATTTAGGTTAACAATGTTGGTGATGGACTAAGGCGTAGTTTAATGAATTTATACTTCAAATTACAGTGAGAAAGGGTGGAAGCACTTTGGAAGCAAGCAACAAAGATCAGTCTGGTATGTTGGGGTAATAGTAAATGAGGATAAATCCAAGAAAGAAAATACAAAGAAAAAATTCAGTGGTATTTGGAGAACTGATTAGGCAATAGCAACTCTGCAAGGCACATGGAAAACAACGTCAACTAGAAATTGAGTCAGTCAATAATGCAAAGCAGTTGCAATAAAGACAATTTGTCTTGGCATGTACTAGCAGGATTCTTTTTCATATAACATAGGAGGTATTTATTCTACTCTGTCCTTATTGGAAAGACCTTATCTGGAATTCAAGCTTTATCAAGTTTTGGAACCAACTTTTGTGAAAGAGGCACAGAAATTGGAGAGAATCCACAAGAGAGATCCAGCAAGAAAAGTTTTAGAAAATATGATATGTGTGGAAAAAATTTAAACAACTGTGTTTGTACAAGAGAAGATGAAGACAATATTGATAACATGATAACAGATTTTCAAAATGGCACGAAGATAGCAAACAGTTGTTTTCCGTGTTCACTGGATTAGGACAAGCGGTATCTCTTCAGTTTTGCATGGGAAAATAAACATTTATGTACTGTGTTAGGGAAACCTAGTTCCATATTAGGAAAGCTCTACAGCTGAAGCAGGTTCTTCTAGTTTAAGCATAGAAAAAGACTATGATAGGGGGACTATAAAATCTTTAGGAGTATGTTAAATATCTACCTGGCTGTTGAAGATCTACCAGCCATACTTCAGGATGAAAGCATAGATGAGATGATCTTGTGAAATCCCATCAAGCTGCATCCCAGCTTTTTCCTTCAAAGTCCTGTGCAAGGGTTTGTGGAGTCTTTCCCTCTTCCCTGAGGCAGCAATGCACCCATGCATCTGCTTAACAAGTCAGGTTCTTCTTTAACAGGCTTCTCTCTGTGGTTCCAACAGCTTTATCAGAGTTTTGTGGACTACTTCAGAGTTAACCTTTTCTCTGTGTGCACTGAAGTAGAGAAAATTTTGATTCTTTGTTACCCCATTAATCCATCAGAGCTTGTCCTGGAGCATGCTGGAAATATTCCTTAAAATGACAAAACTTAAGTGAGCCCAAAACAGACAACCTTCAAGAGGGAGTTGAGTCACCTTCAGCAGCCCAAGTTTTCTTTTCACTTCTGGCTAGGGACAGGTATGTGGTTTAATCTCTACACAGAAATATCAGGTATACTTCTGGTATTCTGAGGCTGTGTTTCATTGTTGAATGCTTGAACTCAGTATTGCATAAAATTGGAGAGGTTTTCTTTGGAAGCCTTCAGTGACTAGATCAGTAGTGTAAAATTCACCTTAGCACCTCTTCTGCATGCTACCTTTCTAGGTCTGTGGACATAAATACACATTTTATATTAACGTACTATTCAATTTTAATTCAGGTTCACAGATCAAATAACAATATAGCTATATAATTAACTTTACAATTTCTCATTTCCTTTATTTAACATTTCCTTTTGTTGTTTGTTTGTTTTTCTTACTTTCTGTATAAGCTTATACCCTATGCTATTTGTTTTAACCAGGGAAACACTGTAGTTTCCTTCACTGTTTGCTTTTTGGGTGATTTACACAATGGCTATTTTGGCTGCAGGAATTTGGATGTCAGCAGCTAGTTAACAAACAAGTGAGGTTATTGACAATTGTATCAATCATGAACCCTGTGAAAGTTGCTCAAGGCTTTTCTGTTGAATTTGGGTTCTGAATATCCTCTGGTAATATTGCAACCAGTCTCAAATAAGCACATTTTCATTTTCAGTCACAGGTACTCTAAATCCCCTGATATTACTTGGAAGAAATTAAAAAGAAAAAAGAATTAAAAATGGTTTCAAAAAAATAGATCTGAAATTCATAGTTCAGAACTACAAGGTCACAGCCAGCATGCAGCTTTCTGATGGTTATACTGCCATTAGAAATACCTTTGCTCATCAGATCACTGCAGGAACTTTTGCTAATAAAGCTAATTGTAATGCAAACTCTAATAATTTTTTTTTCCTTTTTAAATTTATCATGTTTAGTTGATTTATGGGACTTTTACATGACAAAATTGAAAATCATCTGGAAGAAACTCTAGTTATATTCTAGGGATAAACACAATTACAATGTGATAAGAAGAACTTTTCCTTCCCTTGCCCCCATCCTTCCACAGAGGGTCAAGTGATAGGCCTGTGGTTCTAAAGCTGTAAATGGTACACACCTTGAGCTTCTGCCTGCATGTGGAGAGAAATGCTATGTCTACAATTGACACATTAAACTGAAGGGCTGAAAGAAGCCGTTCTGGAAAAGATGTGTAACAGAAAAACGGGATGGAGCCTCCAGGGAGAGCGAAACCTCCTCCTCTCCACATACACTTTCCCAGTATCTCCCTGTTGAACATACCATAAACATACCAGCTGCAAGTACATGGTTGGCATCCAGCTGGGCTGGGTTACGTGGGCCTGAAATGCCTCTAAGGATTGGTCAAAGGCTGGGTGAAATTTGCAGTGGTTAGCTGCTGAGTGTGGCGTGATGCTGTCCTTGCCAGCATCAGTGGAAAGAAGGAGTGAGAACATGGAGCTCCCTTTGATTCAATGATGCAGATGGCAGTGAAGTATGCTGAGGAAGGTCCCAGAGTTTTCAGCAAGTTTTCGCCTCAAAAATTAGAACTGTGACATAAGATATCATGCAGAGGGATTGCTCAATAGTCATTTGGCTGAATATTAACTCTTCAGTGGGAATGTGGCCTGAGACTAATTGGCTGAAACCTGAAACATACTGAGATGAGCTCTTCATTTCTGACAGCTTGCCGGTATTCCTGAGTGCACACAGCTGCCCTTCCAGTTCATCTCTAGTCTGCTGATTGCTGTTGACCAGGATGGGCCTGTCATTCAAGCACTGATTTACTCTGTCCTGGCACAGCTCAGAAGCCTCTTTTCAGAAGCTTCATTACTTTTGAAAGTGCTGAGACAGGGACATGCCACTCAGACATCTTTGGTAGTATTACCTAATGAAATACTTGTGAGATGGTACTGTTCAAATTGTGCTAGATGTAGCCAGCCAGAAAAAAAACAGTCCTGTCCAAAAGCAAGCCAGGATTTAATGTCATATATACTTTTAGTCACATGGTTCAGTTTTAGGTAGTTCTGCAAGGAGCAGGGAATTCAACTTGATGGTCTTTATGGGTCCCTTCCAACTTGAGATATTCTGTGATTCTAAAAGTTTAGAAACTTATGCCCAGAGTTGGTGATTCTGGAAAGAGGCAACACCTGCAGAAGACAGGTTGGCAGCAGCATGATCAGAGTATGGATAACTATAGGTGTTCAATTAACTCCTTAGGGTTTGGCATTTCTTTTTTCTTAGTACTAGCCTTGCTTCAATGCCACTTCTCTCCAGATCAAGGATCTGGTGGGTGTATGAGCTCAGTGGATAACTTGGACCCAGAAGTGAAGGCCTTTGTAAGACCCAGGTCAGGAAAGACATGTAGTGACTAAGGGCTTCTCATTTTGCCTTCCTGAAAACCAGTGGAAACCTCTTCAACAGAAACAGTGCACATGTTTCCAGCTGAGCCTGAGATTTCCAAGAGCAATTGTGGATTGTTATTGCAGGCTGCAGTTTGTACAAAGTCTATATACGCTAGGAATTGCACTCACGTAGTCTCACTCATTATTTCTGCTGCATTAGTAGATCAGGGATCAGGGCTGCCTTCTGTATGCCACAGAATATGAAGCAAAAGAGAAACTGATTTGCTTTTGTACAGATACATGTATTTCTGGATCTCTTCAAGGTTATTTAAAACTCCATTCATTCTCTGGTTTTCCATCAACATCACCCTGCAAGTGATGAGAGCCTTTCCCATAACTTTAGTCAGAAGCAGATCAGGTCAATAAGTAAAAGAAGCTGTGTGAAAACATGCATGCTTCATTAGGATACACAGCACTTCCCTGTGCGCTCTGCAATGAGCCTGGCAAATAAAAAAAAAGCAAATAACATTTTTTGGGGGAATTTTCCCAAAGAGCATTTGGTTGTAACATGTAACACCTTATGAGAATTACAGGTAAGCCTTGAAGATGCCTTTTCCAGTAAATCCATTTGCCAAAACTTCTGCGCAAAAGGCTCAGAACAAGTAGGACTTACACTGGAGAACAGCTTGCTGAAGCAGTTCTTGTGTAGGAGGGGTCTAAAGGCTTGTCTCCATAATTAGCATACACAGTCAGCTACCAGAAAGCAAATCTTGCTCCCAGTCACTGGTATAACACGTGAGCAGATGCCACACTGAACCTGAAGGGAGCATATGGTTTTTAGGGATGACTCGAGGCATACAAGGGGTACAATCCTATTCCCACTCAAAGTAAGGGCGAGGCTCCCACTAACTTCAGGCTCTTATCCCGCATGTGTATGCGCGATGAGAATTGCCCTGTTGACAGATTATGAGTATGAAAGGGATATGTGACAGTACGACTGCAAAAAAGCAAGCCTTCACTTGACTTGTGCTCCCATAAATGTGGGTTTGGCAGCTTCCCACTTTTCCTTACCAGCCCTTGAAATATTTAACTGTTAAGTTCCTCCTAGATGAAGATTGTAGCTAAGCAAGATAATGAAAACTTTCTTCCTTAAGGACAGGTGATTACTGCTCCAAGTAGGCTTTACCTGCCATAACATGGGTTTGCATACTGCAAACCAGAGCTTTGGTTTTGTTGTGGCTCATGATAATGGACCACCATGTGGTCCTGATAATTCATATTGGAAGGAGCATATCAGTTCTCAGTACATTTTTTCTCTTTTATATGTCACTGCCATATGAAATAAATGGTAAAAAACAGAGAGGACTTTTTGGCACTAACAGGCTCTGCAAAAGCAGAAGAAGCTGATGTCAGTACTGAGGCAGTTAGGGTCATTTTTGGCTATGTATATAGTGCAATGAGTAAACATTGGTACAGCTGGGCTCAAATTAAAGCCTGACTGCAAGCACTTTAAAAATAAAAGCGAGACAGGAAAGTACTTAATTAGGCAGCTTCATAAGATAAGATAGCAAGTTTTCCTTCACTATGGGAGAGGCCAGTGTCGGAGAACAGAGTTTTCCTGATGAAAACTTTAGTCACTGGAAAATACCAATTTATTAAAATCTAAAATTCTTTAAAAAAATGAATTAATCTTCACCAAATTATTTTCCAGGAAGAACCTTTGCCTGGGACATGAGAGAGTCAGGCTGAATTCTTTTTCCTAAGAGTGTGAGATTGAGTCTCTCTCACCCCTGCAATTTTGGCTTTTCCTCAGGAGATAGGATGTTCTTTAGGCTTTCTGTTGAAAAACTTTGGAAGATTTAATCTGCAACTTAATGTGCTAAGAAAAGAAATATCCAGCTCCTTGACATCTTTGCTGAAAGGATGTTATTTGTTTCCTTATAAATTCTTTGGATTTTGGAGTGTGAGTCCAAATTTTGCACTAATTCAGATAATTCTCTGGTAGTTACTCTTCCAGTTCAAATCCAAGTTCAAGGTATTATTGGAATGTGTAGCTTGCCAAAGATCCTTTTGGATTTCCTCTCAGTCTGTACTGATAAGGCAAGAAAGAGCAATGTTTTCACAACTCACTTGGCCTCTTCAGTCTGAGAATGCATTCATAGATTGTAATAGCTGGAACATTGTGGGCACAGACCTGGAACAGCTTCTTTCAACACTGAACCTGGCACTTTTATGAGTCAGCTGCAGGAATAATGCAATTCACACCAGAATGGCTTAATTATCAACTTCATCACTGAGATTCAGAAATGCTGTGGGAATGTGATTTCTTCAATGCTTCTGATATTGCATATTACCCCCTCTTTTCTTCTGTCTAGCAAGAATTTTCTCCATTATCTGCAAAATAATAGGGAGTTGATCTCCATATGAGCCTGAGATGAGGTGAAAAGTCCTATCACTTCTAGCCTGGAATCCCTTACCTTCTCCTTGAATGAAAGCACCAGACTTCTACAAGGGAGAGAAGATACCAGCATCCTCTTTCCCTCCCGCTGTTGATAGGAATACTTTAATCTGCAATTCCATCTGAGTCCTGTTAAATAAAAAATGATGGCATATCACACTGTCTGACTTATGCTGGTTCAGGTCACTGGTGCTGCTAACCTGCCAGGAGAACTGTCAGTGGGATCCTACTGACATCTGTGCCAGAGTCCAGGAATTTTAGCCTGTTGCTCTAAAACAGGTGAGGCAACAGACTTTGTGTGTGCTGCAGAATTATTTAGGCTAGTCAAACACAATACAACATGCTGTTAGAGCTATGGAAGGGGCTTATCAAATCTTCTCACAGCACTGTCTGATAAAATTGTTTATATGTACTGTAGAAAAATACAAAGCCCTTTTTTTGGCCTGTGGAAAAAGAGTATTACCTGCACCAGCAGCTGGCTCTTCATTAGCTGTCTGTGTTCAGGAAAGGTACATTGATATCACTGTGCCTAGTTCTCTGAAAGCATCAGCTCAGTGATGAGCAGCAGCGTCTCAGATGGGCTATCTGGTATTGTTAGTAAAGGAATGGAGAATGGCACTAAAAAGGTCAAGATTCAGTGTATGGTTAGGTACATTGAATAATGTAAGGTGGTTGCATCAAAGCAAGCACACCAGTGTTTTGGAAAGAACGTATAGTTCTTGTCCTCCCATCACTAACAAAATACGGGACAGAGGAAGCTGTCACAGATGATTGGTGGTATGGGGTGGCCTCGCTAGAAGGCTCTTCGGCTTGGAAATGATGAGAGGATCTTCTGAGTCATAAACAGTAATGGAGAAAGTGAGCAGGAAGATGCACTCATTCTTTCTCACATAATCAGAGCGAAGGGTGCCTAGCTTATTATTGAATGGTAGATTAAGAAAAAACAGTAAAGTGTTCATTTTTAATCACAGTGTGTGATTAGTGTTTAATGATTAATATGCAAGTCATTTCCATGGGATGTCGTGGAGGCAAGAAAGACAAGAAGTTTAAAAAAGGACTAAACAGAGATATGGAGAGAAAATTAACTAGTAACTACTGAATATGGGCATGACCTTTCACTGACAGGATGCCTGAAATGCTATTACTGGAAAATAGGAGACTGTAACAAATACAAACTCCATTAACCTCGTTCAGCTAATATTTTCACAAGTACCTGCACTTGGCACAGACAAAGACACAATACTGTCTCAGGGGCTATATGGCCCCTAGATTTGACCTTACATGTCTGTTCTTCTGCCACATTGAACTTTGGCTCTAGCACGTGGCAATTTTTTAATGTTTCTATTTTGTTAATCCATAAGTTACTATGCAGAACAAATGCAGCTCAATGATTTCAGTTTTATCAGTGACTGCTGGAGAAAATGAGGACTAGCTTCACTAGAAACAGATACAGAATCATCTTAAGGCTCTCTCTCAGTTATTCAGTGGACAAGAGAATGAGGTTAAAGCAACGTAACGTGCTGCTTCCTGGTTATCATAACATAACAAAGTCTTATGTTCTGCCATTGTCTGGGGCTTTTTAGAGACGCGGCTGGCTTTGTTTCCTGTTTGGACTTCTTAAAGGATACAAGCAGTAAATGATGCAGCATAATGAAGAGATTATCATCTGGGCAGCGCTTTCTCTTCTGCTTTGGCTCTTCCCCAAACACAGCAATAATTTTTAGGAGTCATGAAAGTGAGACAGCGTGTTGCCTGCATGCTTCAATACCTGGACTGCACAAGTTTGTGCACAGGGCATTTTAATCTTTACCAAATGAAAGGACTTTTGTCATGGAATTGCTCATTACCTTATTTTAAAGGATCAGCCACAGCTCTGCATTCTTCACTAGAAGTTAGATCTGTCATGCAAGAAAGAAACAGTGAAGTGAAGATATACAACCTGTTCTGCTTGTGATAAAAGGATCTTTGCTTTAGGTAACATTAGTCAAACATTTGGCATTTCTGTGAGTTTTTCTAAGCTGACGAGCTTTTATCATGTCCCCTGACTCCTGGTTAGGAGCTAAACCAGAGCTGTTGGAGGACATTGAGTTCTCCTCCCCTTCATAGACTTGGGATGAGATCTGCAAGCCCTAAATATTCATATACAATTGAATTTATATTTTCCAGTGATTTCTCATAACTTAAGGCAGCATAACAGGCATATGCAGCTAACTGGTTTAAATGAGTGTGCGTGACTTCTGAGTGGGGAACTGCAGACTAAAGATAGTCTACCATACTGAGGTATGAATACCTGATAGACACATGAACAGTGAGAATGATTCCAGATGTACCCCTGATATCTGCTGGGGTAAAACTGTCACCTCCAAGTAATGACAGCTGCTGATCAGGTCCTTTGCTAAGATGATCATTCTGAATATACACATGGAAGCTGTTAATGGAGTTTTGTACATCTCTACAGTGAAAACCAAAAAAGACGAGTAAACTTTTTTTTTTCTAAAATTAGAAGAATCATCCTAGTGAGCAAAAGATGCAAGGCACCCATGGTCTTTCATAGACATTGGTCAGGCTGACCCACAGGTGTTACAGAAACCATGTTACGGGAAAGATTTAATATTAACTGCACCATTTTAAACCCCAAGTCGTGCACCAGATAGCCCAGAGCTGCAGGGCTGTGTGAGTTCACATAGTTCACTTTCTGTCCACTCAGATTTACTCTCTGTTTGTTTAGCTATAAACACATTACTATGTTTAAATTGTCATTGTAGCATAACCTTGCTGCTGTGTTACTAAAATGCACAGAAAAACCCCATGATACTGCCAATACAAGTTCAAACTCACAAGCAATTAAAACTTTATATTCTGCTTCTCAATCCCCATCAAGTTACCAATGATAATGTGTGAACTACTTCATGTAGTATAATAACCACAATTTGGCCAACTACCTGAACTTTTAACTAACTAACCTTTTCAGCCACACTCTAGGCTCAAAGGAGGCACATGCTGTGTCACTCCCTTTAGTTTTGGATTTATAGGCACTCTTACTGTGAATCCGAACAAAGGAAGGGTATCACTTTAGCCCACAAAGTGAGGTTTATTTTCCATAGAAAACAAACGATGGGGATACTTACCATGTACTGGAGTGTCTCTCTGATACAGGTTCAAAGCATGGCTTAGGCCTACAGCTGAACCGTAGGGACCCACTCAGCTCTTGGGTGCTGAAACCTCAGGACTAGAGGCAATAAGCTCTAGGGGTCTTCATGAAACCAATGTAAAACAATAACAGGAGGCAGGGGGAAGATAAAAGTGGTTGGAAGCTAGGTTTAAAATAATTTTCACAAATTATGGTCTTCTCCACAAGAGTCAGCCCATATTGTTCAGAAAACTTTAAATTCTTGGGCCTGCCTGTTGCCACATTGCGCAAAAGAGTTTCTGTTTCAACAACCTTTTTTTTTTTTCCCTTTCTGCGGCTTATGTGGTCCCATTACTGTTATGTATTGACCCTATAAAATTATACATTATAAATGCTATGTGCAGAAAGAAATGCTGTCATCCCCATGGGAACACACTAGTGTTTGAGACATCTCATGGAGTTGCCAGGTCCATTTCTATTCCAGTTTTGGGGGGCTTCAGATCACTTTATCTCTTGAAACTCCAAAAATAACCTGTAGAATCTCTCACTTGTGTTGCTTTTTTGACCTACTTGGTTAACCAAAATTCAGCATCCTGTGGGTTGTCTTTATCTGGAGGAGAGATTGATGACGGACTCAGATATCTTTGATGAACTTCTGTTCGTTCATGTTTTGCAAAAACAAAGTCTTATTTCCGAACAGCAGAGTGCTTGTGTAGGAAACTGTTTTACTCACAGTTATAAATACTCTTTCAGTGAGTTTTATCAGATAGTTTATTAGATTAGATCAGAGAAAAGGCAGAACAAATGGTCCACCTTGACCCAGTAGGATCTGGCATCCCAAGAGCTATAGGCTTTTCCTGAAAATGAGGAGAGGGTCAAGAGCCAATTGCAGGAACCAATGTCTCCAGACAGAAGCATTGACCTGACTTACTATCCTCTGTTTTTATAGAGCTGACATCTGCCAGGGAGTTATGTTAGAAAAAGCATACTGAGTCTGTCTGTTTGACTAAGAAAATCTGTACAGTGGACTATAGACATCAAACATTCCTGACAGTTGATCTTTCCAGACAGATGTTTTCTCCACCTTGTTACCTGCATAGCTTTTGAGGTGGCTTCTTAACTGTCTGAGCTTCGTGAGCTATTCCCACATATTTTATGCCTTGCCTCTTATGCAACAGTTTCTACATGCTGTGTGTAATATCACCATAAAGTTGGAAGTATGATTATAGTGTTTGCTACTTTGTCCTGCAGAGCTCTTCTAAAATTCCAAGCTCTCTCGTCCCAGGTCTCTCTTCTGAAGATGTAATGTAGGACACAGAAATGTGGGATGGCAGAAAGCAGTCTTCCTCTGCTCAAGGTCTGTCAAAAATGGGTAAAATACAAGAGCTACAAAAAGGGATGTGGCTGAGTCCTATTGAGGACTGAGTCTGCTATTCAGTAGGGCTTCCAGGGTTGGGGTGGACAACTGGCAGGGGTCAAAGACATTGTGACCTCAGGGATATTCAACAGACATGGATTTCAGGGCACGGGGTGTTAAGAGAATGTGGGAGGCATGCTATGATGCTCTTGCAAGTGTATCTACCCTCCTGGAACTGGAGGCAAAACGGAAGAGAGCTCTTATGGGCTCCTAAGAACCAAGTCGTCCCACTATGTGGGCTGTGAATGTATTTTCCTGTGCAGTTCACACACTGCAGAGCCAAGATTGTGAAAGAAGGCTGATGAGTTCCAAGGATGAATAATCAGAGAACTTCGAGCACATGCTGTCCAACAGGAAACTCAAAATCTGCACCCTTAACAAAGTCTGGGGGAGGGAGAGACTAAAACTGTGAGTTTTTAGCTAGGAGGAGAGAAGAATGTGTGCAAAGGTGAACTTGAAAAGGGAAAGAAGCTGAACAGCATAAAACCAATTCTCCTTCACCCTTTTCTTCAGTGGGGGCTTCTGTGAGCAAAAGCCACGTGTGCAGGCTCTAGGGAATCTGTGGGCATGGCAGAGTAGCAAGGGCTTTTTTTTTTTGCTGAATGATGTCCCAGAGTTTTCTGAAGGAAAACCCTGAGTCTTTGGAGGAAGGCAGAAGAGATCAGATGAAGTACTAAATGTACTTAAGATATGAAAGAAATGAGATGGAGTGTGGCAAAATGAAAAGCACAGCATTCTGCAGATTTCTCTGCTAAATTTCAATATGTTTTTTCTTGGATTTTCCTTGTTGTTCATCTCACCTGGATTCACAGGTGTGGGTGTGGAGATGCAAGCCCTGCAAGTCCTGAAGTGACTGTACGTTCTGTACTTCCACTTCTTGAGATTACCGCTTTCTTCCAAATGCCAGAAGGCTGCCTGTCTGCCTGTGCTCTTTCAGAGCCTCTCTTCCCTCTGTGTAATCAAAGGGAGTCTAGTCATCACTTTGAGTTATTTTTAACCTTTAGCAAGGAAACCCCTAAATAAGTTTGAAACACAGTATCACAGGAAATGGAATAAATGGGGCAAATTTTTTTAAAAAGTGCTTAAAAAAGTACTTAAAGTGCTTATGTTCTTTCCCCTGTAAATCTTTCTTAGACTGTATTTAAATACACAACTCAATATGTAAACTCTATCTTAAAATCTGTATTAGTGCTATAGTTTCTCCTTACATATTACAAGCTTTTGTTAAAAATACATCTAATTAGAGAGAGACAGTTTACCTTGTAATGTTCAAATCAACTGATGGACTAGAACTCAGAGTCTTTGAAAGATGCTGCAATAATTTTGTTCCTGGAAAATGACATTTCTGGCTCAGCATGTAAAGACTTACACAGAACTACCGTGCTTAGTGCAGGGGAGTTTGGCCATGGCAGTAGCCAGTGGAGTTTGCACATTTGCAGGGTACCTGGAGATGCCTGAACCCTTTCCAAAAGGACTTTTCTAGCCAGGAAAGGTCCCAAGTCATCTTTTTTGTCTGCTTTTTAAACAATGGCAGGTAGAAACCATACTTCATTATGGGAGGCTTCAGCACTGGTCACACCTGACATTTCCTCGTGAGAATAGCAGCAATTTACTTTTAAACCTTCTTTCATGACATTCATATTTTCTTCCTTTCTAAAATTAAAATAAAGATGTTTTTAGTTTTAGTTGTTTTAGATGTTTTCGTTTTAGACCACAAACTTTCACAGTGGTGCACTGCAGGCAATGAACCAGAGCTGAAGTAAAATTTCAGGTGTGATGTATCACATAAATCCCAATGAAAAGGTGACAGGTGAAAACAATGTAAAAATGTAGAAAAAAAGATGAGCTTTGTGAATAGACCCTTTTACAAGGATTAGGTTCTGATTCTAATCAGCATGACACTGATCATTCAAAGGTTTGTAAAAAGCTTATGGTAGTGAATGTCTTCAAATTGTTAGACTGGACAAGAAAAATAATAAGTGAATGATTCACAATCTAGTCCTGTAAAACCAAAAATTCATATTATAATTTATAATTCATTTGTTTATATTGTTATTTGTATTAGATCTGTGTTAACAGAAGTTTCTTTTCAAAATGTAGAAACAAATTTTAAAGGAAGAAAAATTAAAATTCATAAGCAAGTACAGAAATGCAATTAAAAGCAGATGTTATTTCAGATGACATGGTGCTATCACTTACACAATGCAATTCCATGGCCCACATGGTTATTGTACAGGATATCATAATTACTTTTGTAAGTAACTCTTTGTATCAGTGAAGTACAAAAAGAGGACCATAAATTATTTATTATTTCTGACTTTCATATCCAGACTATTCCTCTGATGATTCAAAGGTCCTCAACTTTCATTTCTCTTGCTGATCTCAAGCAGTAACTCAGGTCAGTCCAGTGACTCATTTCAGATGGCTGTTTCAGCATCTATTTGGGAAATCAAGATCAGTCAAGACAGAGTATCTTGAGTGCCTCTGTTAGAGATTTAGACTTGTTATTCTGCTGTATGTGCATGCCAAGTTTTGATATGCAGAGGCAACTTTGTACATGGCATTTCATTCAAATCTACTAGAATGTCAGAGACTAGTGTACTCTCTGGCTGTGAAAGCAGAACCAGGCATGATCTCATCTCTTTAGGAAAGGGATTAATTGGTTTTGCTTTCTTGTTTTTCTGTTTGGAGGTTTGGGTTTTTTTCCACAGTTTTCATGAGGAAGAAATCAGCTTACTTGGAACTGAATTGAAAATTATTTTTTTCTAAATCCCTCTTATTGGGGGAGTACAAACAAGTCTTTTTCATGCTCTGTGTGTGCCTGTTTAAAATAAATGAAGCTTTTGGCAGAGGGCGAGGAGGACATCAGGATTTTTGTCACTTCCTTACATTTTTCGTATTCGTCCCTTCCCACTCCATTTTTAAATGGGCTGCAGTGTGACCTGACTCCTGGTTCATTACCAGCCTGCAAGAAACATACAGGAGTTATTATTTGATGTTTCTTACTGCATTTTTCCAGTTTTTACTTTCTCTACTGGTGCAACATAGAGTGTAATTGCTGCTCAGAGCAATAAGGGCATGGCTGTAGCTTCAGCTGCCATGGCTTATCAGCCTCTAAAAATCCTTTTGACATGCAACAACAGACTTCAAAAAGAAAAAGAGAAACATCTTAAAAATTCAGTACATGCCTAATGCTCTTTATTTTTCTTTCTATTCTATATGGAGGAATTTCAGGTAAAAGCCTTTGTTCAAAAGGTTATTTGGTGCTTGGAAATCCCTTTTGGGATAGGGAGCCTACATGTGTGCTTGTGAATGAAAGTAGTTCATGGCAGAGGCACACGCACTGTCCCTGGTACACTTCTGGCTTGTGCCAGCTAGGGCTCTGCTAGGAAATACCTGCTGTGGTACAAGGACGATCCCAGGCTTTTCCCAGTCAGAAGTGAAGCTGAAGACACCCTTTTGAGGACACCTTTTGGAGTTTACTTCAGCTATGTGGAGAAAGACTTCAGACAACCTATTCTCTGGCCCATTCCTTTATTTGTGATAACTGGGGATTGTCATGGTCCATCTGGATCTCTCAAATTTACAGGATAACATAGTCTGCAAATTAAACTTTATTTTATGAGTATTAGGAAAGAAAAGAAACAAACCCAACAAACAAGCCTCATTCCCATTTGTGCAGACTAGTCTACCATGTGAATTCACTAATTAATCACATAATTCATGATGTTTCTAATTCACAAGTTCTCTAATTCATAACCCACAACTCCTAACTTGCGCATCTATGAGCAAAGCCTAGTGGATGGTGAAAGTGCTCATCCTTCTTCCTCCATGATGGCATGGGCAACACACTGGGAAGCACAAAAGTCTCAGCAGTCCAGCAGCTGTTCAATCTGCTTCAAAAGCTTTTTTAGGGTAAGCTGACGTATTTACACTTTCAAGCTTGGAAGTTTGGTCTGTACAGTTTCCATGAATTATTGGATTCTAAAGAAACTACCAGACAATTGATATGCAAGGATGATGGCTGCAGGAGACAGCAAGCTGAAGTTGGCAGTGGCTGCATAAAAACCTTTAGTACTTACTAGCCAACATGTCCTGTCCATGTGTTGTCCTTGCTTTGACCTAGTGGCACTGTTCCCAGCATACATCAGGCCTTAGCATGAGCTGCATGTTAGCCAAAACCTGAGCAGGAGTTGAGTGAACGGTGACAGGGATGCAAGTCGATGGAGTAGTTTTCAATTTTGTTGTGAAAGCTGTATTTTCTTATGGCAGAAAAGATGAAGGGGCAGGGCAAGAACATGGTAAAAGATAAGAAATGCAGCTTTGAAGCCTGGAACACAATGCTCTTTCAGGTGGAACAAGCTGTAACTCCTAAGCAGGGATGCAGAAAAGCTTTTGCATCTAAAAAGAATTTGTGTTGTGCGCTACACTGCTAATGCAGTATACCCTCAACCACCCTCAACCTCCACACCATTAATTACACTGGCATCCACCTGGAGCAACATAAAGTGCAATCTGCATCTCTCTCATTTACAGTAAGTTCATCCTTTGTAGCCTTCATAAAGGATATGATGACCTCATTACCCAGTCTAGATGTGGTCAATTTTGCCCCTATTGTGCTATCAAGGCACAGCAGAGATGTTTACTCATCTTTTTATGTGTATACACATACCTCATCTTTTTATGTGTATACATTTGCTAGGAGGTGCAAATATTCTCACCAATTAGAGGCAGTATTTTGTAGGTGGCCTCTGTTTCTGTCACAAGGCTGAAGCAAGTTATGGGAATGGGTGAGGTGACACATGCCCTGATGGAGGTAGCCTCACTGAAGAGCAAAGATGTGCCTGGGAGTGCCACTCAGCTGGCAACTCAGGGACACCTCCAGGCCCCCTCATCAAAGCAGAGATGTGGAGCAGAAGAAGCACTAAGCTACTTTGTCAATTATGAAGCTGTAAGAGGACTAAAAAAATGCCTGTAAGGGATATAAATGTCACGAGAATTTGGGAAATACTTAGGCACACTGGTAAATTTTTCAGATAGCTAGGGAATTGCTCTCAAGTAAAATGCTATTGTTCAAATTTAAAAATATACAGAACTTCAAAACAGAGGAAGATGGTTTGGCAGCATCTTCACTTTTTCCTTGCCAAACATGGAAGCAGGAGATAAAACAGGAACCTCCAGCATATCCTTTTATTTTTATATATTTTTCCAATTGCTTGGAAATGAGGGAGAGAAGTGCAAAGAGGTAAAGCCAACATCATTTCAAGAAACTTCAAAACAATCTTAGCTGTTTATAATTTGACACACTCATACAGCAAAAATGACAGTTTCCAATTTCTAAGGGACTTATAAGTATTTCTAAGTTGTAAGTTATGCATGGGTTAATAAACTAAGGCATGAAAGAGAGAGGAAAAGGATAGGATGGGGAAGAAAAAGGATGCATAAGGGATGGGATGATGACAGACACTTCAGGCACACTTAGTCAAAACTAGTTGAGTACTGGCAATGTTACTGCATGATTTAAGTAGTGCCTATTATCACCTGGACAAAATCCCTCCCTGTTGGAACATCTGGACAACATTGTACAAAACCAACCTCATTTAGTTACCTGAATATATTGTCTAATGTGGTTTGCTGTAATTCTGGAAGACAATTCTAGATTAATATGACAGTCATAGTTCATGTTTTAATTCTGGAATTTTGACCTTACGTTTGCTGGTAGACAAAGGAACAGCTTTTGAATCTTTTTGAGCAGACCTTTGCTTTCTTCCTGGGTTCAGACTGGGTGATGCCATCCTTCACAGCTATTTCTTGTAAAATTAAGGTAGGAAACCATTTGTATTTGAAGCTGGCTCAGCTGTTTATTCAAGATTGACCTACTCAAAACGAAAAATGAATCTGATCTGTAAGACAAAAGACTTCACAAAGCATTTCACCTAATGAAAATACAGTCTCTTCTTAGTAAAGACTTTGTGAAGTAAGCACTTACGCAAAAACACTACCTTGCTTAACACTACGTATAAGAAAAATGCCCCAACAACCCATCTTCAACAGAAAGCACCAACAAGTACCAAAGAAGTCACAGCTAAGTTGTTAAAACGGGTAAAATACCAATTATATTTAAAACACTGATTGATAAAAGCACATCTCCTGCTTACTAAATCAGGTCATTTTCTATCACTAATTGTGTCAGCTAACCACAAAGGCACATGCTTCAGTTCCTCTTCAAGCATGTCCTTTGGTGGCTTCTCAGAAAGTTAAAGCTTGTGTACTTTACAGCAATACTTTGAAACATTAACGTTCCTTTTGTAGCCATCACCTCCCTTCTGTTCTGTTTTTCTCCTCTTTACCTCAATTAATTTCCCTTTTCTTTTTATCATCTTAAAATTCCCTTGTTTTCATCTTTACTACTTTATATGGAATTTGAAATGTTTGTGTTTGTTGGGTTTTTTTTTACAATGATACCTTTTTCTGTAACTTCTTCAGACATTTTATGTTTCTGCCTATTCTTGCTTATTTCTCTTCTGTGTTTTCTTTTGCTTTGCTGACAAAGCTATGCATACATGGCATTTCTCCACCTGTATCGCCAATTCTTTCCTAGCTCAAATACTAGCTTTTTTCCACTTCTCTTTTACATCAGGTTTGGCTTCCCATTCTCTTTTCCTAATTTGTTTAATCCAGCACTGCTTGTTTTCATCATTATGAGAAATTTGAAACTTTGAAAGTAAACTATAATGAAATATTCAGTGTTGATAGCTCATTTGTGAAATGCATTCGAGAAACATAGTGAGATGATGTCAGATGTTAAATGTCAAATTCCTGCTTTTATAGAAAATTCCACAATGCAGTGTTCAGAACAGCCTTCTGAGGTTTAACAAACTACAACTTTGAAGATTTCAGCCTTACTGAACACACTCCATTACTTTGAAGCTGTTAGTGCTGAGCAGCCAGAACAAGTCTGCAGAGCAATAAGACCATCCAGTTGAAGTGCCGGGGCCTGAGGCATGGGCCCTGAATTAAAGTTGACGTATGGATAAATCACAAACTAACAGTATGTTTTGTTTCACCCACTGGCTTCAGGTACCAGAGACAGAACCTGGCCTACCTGTGTCTTTGTGGCTCTGTCCTCTCCCAGGTGGTCATGGCTGGGGTGGTGGGCGAGGCCAGGGCTATATGAACCAGGAGCTGATTAGTTTGTATGTGGTTTCTGTTGGGGCTTTTAGAATCTTTCTCTCCTGCTCTCTGTATACCTGGGAACTTGTGAGAATAGCAAGAGGTTGTGGTGAAGATGTTGTCTGAAGGAAGAGATCAGTGGAGAGACTGGGAATGACAGCCACTGGGGAGGAGCTCATGGACAGCTGTACTGTGGGAGTCTCCAGGAACAGGGAAATGACAGGGAGACTGAAGGTGTCTGTTTTGAAGAAGGAGGAGGGAATGAAACTACATATGAAAGGAGCCTACAACTGGGGTTAGAGGTCAAAGAAAATAGAGGCTGTGACAAGAAACTCCAGGTGCACCTCAGAAGACTGATAAAGTATGAAAAGAGGTAGCAGATAAATCTCAGTGTAGATATAAGGTAATGCATATAGATAAAAATAACCTAGACCATGCCTACATGATTCTGAACACAGAACTGGCACTTACAGCTCAAGAAAGAAATTATGGAGTAATCATTGACAGTTCTCTGAAGGAATCACCTCAATGTGCAGTAGAAACCAGAAAATGTAGCAAAATAGATTGAGAATAAAACAGAAAATATCATTTTGCTGATATATAAAACCTTGGGGCATCTGTGCAGAGTATAGTTTGAACAATTGAGTATCCTATGGCAGCCTTACTTCATGATACAGGTGCACTACACAAAATTATGATTAAGGGGATGATGCAGCTGTCCTATGAAGGAAGACAAAAGGATGCAACTTCTTGGTTTACAGAGAAGATGACTGGTGGGGGAGAAGAAAGGCTTACAAAATTTTAAAGACAATGAGTAAGAGGAATGCAGAACCTATATTCACCAAATCTTATAGTACTAGTATTAGAGCATTGTCATTGCAACTGGCACTTGGCTTAAAAAATGACAGTACTTTGCACAGTCAGTATTGACCTTCTGGAAATCATTGCTACAGGTAGTTGTGGAGGTAAACAGTATCAGCAGGTTCAAAAAGGAATTAAGACTAGTGATCTAGATACTCTTGGGGAAATGCATCAACATGCTCTCCAACTCCACAGTGGCATTGGCACCTTGCTGGACTGTTACCCCCATGGCTGGCTCTACCTGCTGGACTCTCTTGTGGATCATGATCAGGATCTCCTCTGATGTGTTGAGGAGGCCTTTCCCATCACAGAGGGTCTGGTCCTGTAATTCATGCTTGCCCCAAAGATGGGATTGCAGTGCCTGCCAGGGTCTGGGCCAGTGGCCTCATCTTAGGGGTCCTGGGTGGAAAAACTCAAGGAGGAAAGCTCAAGGGAAGGAGGCATCTGCTCTTGTGAGCAGCTTGCTCTCACTTTAGGGTGTCCCTGTAGCCCTCTCCCCAAGGACCCTGCTTCTCCACTGCAGGTAGTTTCAGTTAAGCTGGCCTGCTCATGCTGATGTGCCACAGAGTGAGGGGATGCCTGCGCGTGAAGGGCCACTGGCAGTGGTGTATTTAGGGCTTTCTTTTGCCAGTCCTCCTTCCTGCATCATCCTGGAGAAAGCCAGAAGTGCTATGAAGCCCAGCAGAGGAAGGTGGGCAGGGCTGGCAGCACTCCAGCCCCGGGCACGGCTGGCAGCACTCCAGCCCCAGGCAGGCACCCACTTCCCATGCTGGAAGTGGGTTGATTCCAGAAGAGGGGCAACATCCATGTGCTTTTTCCAAATGCAAGGCAGGAGGAAGGAAGGAGATGGATAGGACAAAGAAGAGCAATAGCCAAAAGCCAAAAGCACTGATTGGTGCTATGCCTTTTATTTGATGTACTAATGTATACACATAATGATGTAATTGTAATTGATGTAATAAAGTGTACACACTATTGCCTTTGTGTAACTTCATTTGTGGCTGAAAATTTCTTCAATGATAAATTCAAAGAGCGTTCTAGTGACCTCCACAAAAAAATTACTCTTACACTTACAAAGAGGAGGTGTTTTCCCTGTTGTCAGCTTTTCTCTAGGTTTTAAAAAAATATATATTTGTCATCAATAAAATTATGCTTTTAGTCTAATCAATCTCCTTTGAAAATCATTATTACTGAACAAAACTAGTGACAGCATCAACACTGCAAGAAGTGTAGGTTCCCAAAAGCACTATGGAGCTCCGTCAACTACTTGCATTACCAGGATAAACCAGCTGGTTTTGAAGCAACAGAATTGCTGTTTAGCTTGCTTCAGTGCAGACTTTTCTAAGAATTGTTTTTCAAGTAGCCTTGCAATGAAAACATACGTAAAAACCCATCAACCTTTCATATGCAACTAACTGAGCTCTTCTTAAGATTGTTAAAATTATCACTTTGGACAGAGATATTCTATGCTCCACAGTAATCTAAGTTTGTTTTTTAAAAAAGTCACTTAAATCCATCCAGAAATTTCTAAAATGAAGCTGAAGAAGAAAATCACTGTGTCTCCATGCTTTGAAGCCAGCAACAGGAACACAGGTTTTTTGTCATGGACAGATAGCCTGCATGTCTGTGAAGTGCCACGTGGATTTGGCCAACTTATAAATTATTGAATATTTCATCTCACACATACTCAAGCTTGCTAAGAGTTACCAGCAAAGGCCTTTGAGTATTTTTTTAAAGATATTTTATCTGATTTCTGTCTATGCTCTGTGAGCTTGGTTTCTGTGCTGTGAGAGAGGAAGTGCTATGTTATTGTAACATCCTCTTCATAGGTCGTAGATGCCATCCCTTTCTGGAAAACCTAGAAAACTCTGGGTCTTAACTGCTGTAGATACCAGTGCAAGGAAGGTGAGGAGCCAACCTGAAACTGTTCTATCCAAGGCCAGCTGGGGCCACAGGCTAGTTTCTCCCATATATTAGGCAGCCCCTGAAAGCTGCCCTAACACTGTAGCTCCTTCAGAGCAGTCTGTCAATGCCACTGGACGACTCTGCTTTGTTTATGCCTTTTCTTTCCCCTTTTCTACTCTGGCTTTCCTCATGACTGATCTCTGAGATTAACGTCTGGGATGTTCAGCAAAGGTGATGGAGAGGAACCTGCCCAGCACAGAATACCCTGAAGGGGCAGGAGACCTCCTCTGAGTGCGGCACAGCCTGCTAACCATGCTCCTCCCCCTCCCTGCCAATTGCATTTGAGCATCAATAAGCAACCTCACCCAGCAGGCACAGAAGTATGTGTCAGTTTTGTAATGTTTTCGGTAGACTGAAACATGTCCTCCAAAAGCTGCTATTGAAGAAAGCAAAACAAGCACAGAGAAGTTTCTTCTAAGTGAAACAACAAGAGAAAACACCAGGTTTGTAACTCGCTGGACATTTGCACTTAACTTTCTAAAAATGGAGAAAAGCTCTGTTCTACACTGAGATCTATGTTGGAGAAAGCTTACCCAAAGCGCAGATTTGGCTTCTTGCCTTCAACTCTGACTTTTCCCATGTATCCTTTGCCTTATTTGCTCCTTCTTCCAAGTAAGCTGTCAGTCTGAAACTGTTCTCTTCAATGGTGCTGAGCAACACTGCACAAACATCACACAAATGAAGGGTGAGGAAGTAAAGAGTCCTTACTGTTGAATCATATAAACAAAAATTACTATTTCCAGCTTGCCTGCATGTAATGTGAATTTCTATCCTTGGCATGTCCTGTTTAAGAAAAAAAAAATAGTGCTGTATTCTGGCTCCTCTTCACTCCTTCAGGCTTCTGCTAAAGAGCAAGAAACTGAAATCAGGAGGTCATGAAGCTTCCTCATCACCTGGTGGCATAAGGGAGGCTGGAAGCATTCAGAGCTCAGAAGTGCTTCTCCCTTTTGGTCCAGGGATGGAAGAGATGTTTCCTCCCATGGTATCACCTTCCCAGCTCTCCAAAGAGTGGCCAGAGACCCAGAAGGGGCTAGAGGGGATGTGTGGGGAACCAGTCATTACAGTAAGTTGAACTTTTTCATACATCCCCAAAAAGCACTTAAAAAACACAGGTGCTTTGTCCATTTTAATTCACTTTCAAACTCTGTGCTTAGCATTCATGAGAGGTTTCTATTACCAGTTTAATAACTTACACTATGATCAGCTCAAACCACAAGTATGATACCAGTCAAATGGCAGTCCCTAATGCAGATTTTTTGCCTCCTCTTGTATAAGACATTCCGATCACGCACTTTAAGCTAACATCCTCTCAGACAGTGGTTTAGCAACAGTTTTAGGGAACGCTTCAAAGGAGAAAGCCTTGAAGTTGCTTGTGCATTCTCTTCTGTTGCTCTCTTAACTGGTTATATTGCTCAGACTCACAGGCCTGAACCTTTCTCATCTCAGTGTCGTTCTGAGCTGAAGAAACACCAAGGCTGATGTGAGCAATAGTCAATGGAGTGGCTCTGAATATATCGCTAAGTCTTGCAAAAAGAGTTAAATCAGCAAAAGTTGATTTCATAGTATCAGTAAAAGATAGCAATTATTGTTGAATGAAGTAAAGCAACTAGCTGAACTCCATTAGAAGGAGGTTGTTGCAAGCTTTCTTTGCAAGATAAAAGACAGAAAGCCTCCAAACAAATGCACACCAATGGTTATCTTCTCTAAGCTGCTTTGGATTGTCTAAAAAGAGTCAGGCCCTCTCAAAAAATATTTGCTCCCCCTTGGTCCCCCTGATTATTTAACAGCTTTTTGATACTTCCTGTAGACAAATAATAACACTCTGCCCCTCAAATCCAGACAGCTTGGTCAAATTGAACAAGAAATGGAAAGAGTAACCAAGCTCAGTGACAGGTTTCTCATTCTCCACCTACACTCGCTTGTAAAACAGTGGTTAACCTCTGAGTCAAAGCTGTGGCAGCTGTATCACTCCACCTCCCTGCCACAGCAACCTGATAACATTTGAGTGATGGATTTGAATTAGGATTCCAGTTCAAACATTTGTCACAAAGTTGTTCTTTAACTTCTTGGTTGCTCTTTTGCAGAGGATCATGAGGAAACTTTTCATTACCTGCAAGCACAGACTTGCTATACCTTGTAATGGTACTTCACTTTTCTTGATCTTCTTGATGTGGCCCCAGAAATCTGTCCCTTCCTCCTTTCTTCCACTCCTTTCTCCCTGCTGATACAAACTCTCTTCTAACCATTCATTCAGTGCCATAATACCATCTTTTTCAAAAGTCTGTCTCTGGCTGTCAATGTAGGTCCTGCTCAAATTTTCCTCTACTGTATACCAATCTAGCTGATCTGATGAGCTTTGAATATCTAGGACAAGGGTTGAGACAATAATACTTTGTATAGAATTTAAATTATTAACACATAAAACAGATTTATCTCAGAACAAGGGGCTTGGAAGAAACTGCATTGTCTCCCTTGGAAGATGATAGAGAGAGTCCTCATTCATTGTTATTGTCATCTTCGTCCTCCCATATAAAAATTTATTGGTGGCATCCTTTGGTTTTACATGTATTCCACACTCTTTTTGGTAAAGGTGTACTTCACAGCTGTTTGCCCTTTCCTTTGCATAATGGGACAAGTTGTGACTGGGATGCAATATTGTAAAAATTATGATCATAAATAATACATACAATGGTAAAGCTCTGTTAAAAAGGCAAGGGGCACTAGAATCATAGAATCATAGAATGGTTTGGGTTGGAAGGTACCTCAAAGATCATCTAGTTCCAACCCACCTGCCATGGCAGGGACACCTCCCACTAGACCAGGTTGATCAAGGCTCCATCCAACCTGGCCTTGAACACCTCCAGGGATGGAGCATCCACAAGCCCCCTGGGCAACCTGTTCCTGTGTCTCACCACCCTCAGAATGAAGAATTTCCTCCTAATTTCCAATTTAAATCTACCCTCTTCCAGTTTGAACCCATTACCCCTTGTCCTATCACTACAGGCCTTTGTAAAAAGTCCCTCCCCAGCCATCTTGTAGGCCCCCTTCAGATACTCGTAGGCTGCAATAAGGTCTCCCTGGAGCCTTCTCTTCTCCAGGCTGAACAAGGCCAATTCTCTCAGCCTGTTTTCATAGAAGAGGTGTTTCAGCCCTCTAATAATCTTTGTAGTCTTCCTTTGGCCCCTCTCCAACAGGTCCATGTTTATCAGAAAGCTGTATAACTAACAGTACTCCAACACTTGAAACTTTATTACTTTCTACAGTGTTAACTTAAGCTCTACATTTTGCAGGAGAAAGGTCTGGATGTTTCAGAGGAAGCCGCTTCCTCTGGTAGGATCCTGGGAGGCAGGAAGGCTGGCAACAGCCTTCTTAAACTATCACCATCTATTGTGCCTGGCATCTCATGAAAAATATGCTTCAGCTGCAGTGGAGACAAGTCAGATTATGGGATGGGTTTTCACCTGTTGTCACTGTGAATTGTTTGAACTCAGGATCTATATTCTATTTTGTTTCTAAAACTTGTACAATATAGAAGTCTGGTACTTGGGGTGTGAACTGACTTGATATACTATGAAGAGAAGAAGAAAATAGTTTAGTGTAAGATAGGTTCTTAAGTTTAACCTTAACACTGTAAGTAAGTTCACCAACATTAAATATTAAGCTGGTTAGTTGTTACTACCTTGAATGCTAGAGCATGGAAATAAATCCACAGATTTTGTATTTAGTCTGATCTACTGTAAAGAGGTAAGAAGCTTCTGTGGGGCTTCTGTGAAAGAAAAGCTTGGCGTTAAAAACACATACTTCTTCTGGCTCAGGATATTTCTTAGGGGCTGTGCTTTTTTAAAATATAAAACAGCAAAATCAATGCCAGAACTTCTCAGGAAACCACAGCCTAATACAGCCCCAAATGGTTCCCACTTCCCTTGCCTCTTTGCTCTTTCTAGAACTAGTGTGGACCATGCTAGTTTGGGACCTGTTTTGGGGGCAAGGTAGCATGGACACCCTTTTTCATTGTTCCCAGGTCTCAGCTGGCACCAGAGCTATTCAGGACATTTTGAAGTCACTTACCATGAGAGGGGATTGAGAAATGTAATGGGACTGTTTGCTGTTGCTGGTATCCACAACAGCACACCACCAGTTTAGGCTGAACTATCTCTGACTGGTTATTAAACACTCTTGAAAAAGACTCTAATCATTGGTAGCTGTTTGGAAGTGTATTAGCAAAATTTGCATATCTTTGAGTATACTCTAAAAGAGAGATATCAGGAAAGCCATGAATAGAGCACACTCTCTCAATTCATTTATTTCTCATTCTGTCATTCTGGACAGCTCCTAGATGTGTCTCTGAGTTTATCTAGGAACATCTGAAGGTAATGTGCATGCTTGGTCTTTCTGTGCTCTGGATCATGCCCTCCATCTGCAAAAGACAGCATGCTTGACATGGCAATGGTCTCCGCAGACTGGGAAGCTGGTCTGGAGGATGGTCCTAGCAGGAGCCATAAGAGGCAGTATTAGATGTACTCAAAGAAATCTTATCATAAAATAGTTTGGGCTGGAAGGGACCTTTAAAGGTCATCTAGTCCAACCCCCTTGCAGTGAGCAGGGACATCTTCAACTAGATCAGGTTGCTCAGAGTCCTGTCCAACCTGACCTTGAATGTTTCCAGGTATGGGGCATCTACCACCTCTCTGGGCAACCTGTTACAGTGTTTCACCACCCTCACTGTAAAAAAATCTTCCTTATATCTCTCCAAAGCCTACCTTCTTTTAGTTTAAAACTATTACCCCTTGTCCTATTGCTACAGGCCCTACTAAAAAGCCTGGCCCCATTTTTCTTATAAGACTCCTTTAAGTACTGAAAGGCCACAATAAGGTCTCCTTGGAGCTTTCTCTTCTCCAGGATGAACAACCTCAACTCTCTCAGCCTTTCTTCATAGGAGAGGTGTCTCATCCCTCTGATTACCAAATGGTAATTAAGTCATAATTGAATGGTAATTAAACAGTTACTTCACAATTATTTGATGATGACTTAAATGAAAATGTAGATGGTGGTCAAACTCTCTACTACTTACTTCATTTCTAATAATTAAGCTATAGCTAGATATATAAATGTCGCTAATACAATATTTTTTTAGGCCAAATGTAAAATGTTGCTTACCTCATCATAGATATTAGATGCCAGGTCCCCCTGCTCAAGGGGACATCACTGACCAGGAGCCTGCTGCCCTACAGGAGAGCTCAGTGGGCTTGGGGGGAGGGCTACAAATATTTATAGCATAAAGTGATTGACTTGTCAAACCACCCTTTCAGTGTATGTGCAGGAGTTCAGCTGTCACAGTGTTTAGTTTTGTCTAGTCCCAGCTCAGGCTGGTACTGTTAGCTCCTGATAAGACATGGTCTAGACTCCTTAGTCCCAAAGAAGATACAGCCTAGTACAGTTCTCACAGTTTGCACAGCAAGGCTGATTTCAGTGATGCCTGAACCAAAGTACTGTTTACCCAGACTGGGGGCATCCAAAAAGGTATTTATGCCAAAAAGGTATAAAAAGTAACTTGCTACCTACCCAAAATGAGCTTCTCTGCAAGAACTGTTCTACAAAAGTTTATCTGGGCAAACCAAACCCCTGCTGGAAGACACATAGCTGACTCTGGACACTTAGATGTGGATCACCTTAAAAGTGAGACTTCTTCCACTGTTGATTAGCCCCACTCTTGAGAGCAGTTTGGTGAGTGTCATACCAGTAACGCCTCATATGATATATTTATAGATGACCACACAGGTAAAGGTTCATAAGGATATACTTGTTTCACTAGTTGGAATTCTGGATTTTAACGTACATATATTTGCTTTACCATTGTAATATATATATACTTGTTTTCATAGTAGTATTTGTATCATATATTTATATTTGTATTTATATTTATGTATTTGGGGATTTTTTGTTGTTGTTGTTTTTTAACTGATAGTAGTTTTGTAGTAATTTGTAACAAATAAATTCTCAGAAACCCCAACCTCTGTGTCCTTGTCTGCTGCAGAATCCTGAGAACCACACAGTCACCATCTGTACACACCCATGAGTGAGGTAACCCTCACAGGTCGTGGCCATGAGTGCTACAGTATCCATCTCTGTGAGTACTCACAGGCAATCTGGAGAAAAGACAGAAGACAAAAAGAGCACATGGAAATCCAGAGACGGAAAGCGTTTGAATTCAAAGAACTCCAAAATGAATGTCATTTATTTTGGAACACAGCAGCTTACTGTGTCATCTGCAGCTGTATTTACTGTGGGTGGAGAGCTGGTTTTGATTACCAAAATCCAAGCAAAATATTATCTGCAGCCTAATAGCTCAATGAGCACAGCACCAGTATTTTACCATAACTCTGTACCACAGGTCAGTTGCTAATACAGTTAAACAAGGACCACGGAACAGCAATGACTAGCTGGGCAAAAGAATATACAAAATATTTTTTCTTCTACTCCCATAACAAGATAGTCCTTGAGTGACTGCCAATACCAAAAATGAAGACACTGTAATGAAATTCAGAAGAAAAGCTCTCCCTGTCTTTTGAAAAGAACATTATTTGGATTTTTTTTCCCTTTTCTTTTCTCATTTTTCTTGTTCCCTGCTCCCCCCCCCCCCCCCCCCCCCCCTNCCCCCCCCCCCCCCCCCATCTCCAAAATGCCAATTTATTGCTGTGGCCCGGTTGTGTCTTACAGCAATAAAAACACACAGAATGAATGTCTCAAAGGGAGAAAGTACAATGCTAGCAGAAGTTGCAATTGCTTAACACCACTGTCAGCATTTGCCAACTCATTTTTAAAGGTTCTGCTGACAGAAAACAAGCTTCTGTATTCAACATTACTGTTTGCTTTCTTTGGGCTGAGGAGAATGCTGGCTCTTCAGGCAATGGAAAGTTTCAACTGAGAACAAAAAGGAGCTCCTGCAGGTGTTTTTGGAAGCAACGAGAAATTATTAATTCAAAACATAAAGCAACCCATGAGGGAAAATATCTTCCTTCTCTTCTATAACATGATCCAAGAAAAGGAATTATCATAAAATAAATAATTAACAATAGGTATAATGTATTAGAGATGCTATAGGCTGTTCAGGCAGGTCTGAAGACAGAATTCGTCTTCTCCAGTGTAGACATGCACAGCACAGATATAGATGTCTATGGCTGAGATAATTTTCAAGCAGAGGGAAGCAGGTCAAAGGAGGTCAGGTAATCTCTTGCTGACCACAGGTGGATCATCTGCTGGTATGAACTCTGCCCTAAATGCTCAACTCAGAGGTTTGAAAAGCCCAAGAGACCTGCAGGCTGAAAGTCCTGAAAAGCTTGCCCTGAAAGGAAGGTTATAAGGAGGAACATGACATGTACGACTAGCAAATGGGAAGAAGGAAAATCCAAGGAGAGAAGTGTGGCAGGGGGACACTGACACCTTGGCAGCAAGAAAAGTTTTGGTTTCTGCTGAGGGCTCTAAGACAAAGATAGGATTTAGGAGAAGCTGTTGTGCTGTAATGAGTTCATCTCCTCTGGGTAAGAGGAGAGAGAATTGAAAGGTTACTCTTACAAACTCTGAGCTAATGTTTGTGTTTGATAGCACATGTGGAAGGAAAAGGAAAGAAGCAGAACCATCTAGGTAGTTGTTGTGCTGGTTCAGCCATCATCATTTTATGCTGCCATCAGTTGCCTGATCACACAGGCCAACAATGAACTCAGCAACATCCTCTCACAAGTCTTCTTTCAGACAGTCCTGCCATAAGTTCCTGCGGGCCCAGCTCCTTCACTGCCCACCACAGCACCAATACCACCTGCTGGACACAACAGACAGAGATGGCTCCCTCAGTGGCCCTTCACATGAAAGGACACCACTGAGAGAGCACAGCAAGATGCAACCAGCCCCCAAGAGAAGCCACACCCAACAGGAAGCTCATCCAACTCATTGGCTCCTGGTTAATATAATCCTGGCCTCACCCACCACCCCAACCATGACCACCTGGGTGAAGGTGGAGCCACAGAGACACAGGTGGGCCAGGTTCTGCCTCTGGAACACAAAGTCAATAGAAAAACCAAAACATTCTGCTAGGTTGTGACTCATCCACAGGTCAACTCCAACTTGGGCCCCAGAACTTGGGCCCCAGCACTTCAGTAGTATTATGTGTTATGAATGCTGCTGATGACTAAAAGCCTACTGAGGAAATAGACGTGTCCTGATCAATGTGCTACAATGAATGACAGGGATGCCATAGGGAGGGCTCTGTCATAGGTAAGCTTTTTTTGTTTATATGTGGGAATGGCAACAAAAGTCTGTGTAGGCTTTAAAGCTGTCAGTTTTTAAGGCGGAGCAATCTTAATTAAAGCTAATATGCTGGTACTGAGCAAAAGCTAGGGTATGACACAGCTATAGCAGTCCTCTGTTTAAAGTGGATTTGTTAATTTCCCTCCACATGTGCTACTAATTAAATGACCAAAATCCATTTTCTACTTCTTATTTCTAATCTGACTCTTTTTATTGCCATTCATCTTTGCCTTTGGCTCCTCTTTTTGCAGCTTTGGTTTATGGTAGGGTGGTGCACCATGGTTGCAAAGAAAATTCAGTGTCAAGAACTGTGTTTTGGACTTTACAGTGCTTACTAAATGTTATTAAAAGAGAAACAGAAATCTAGTAATAAGCATAACTTAGGAGCCATTTTCCCCAAGCAGCCTGACAGTATAAAATTTTTGAGCGAGGGAGCGTGTTGTAATTCCAGCTGTGTTCACCACTCCAGATTACTTGGGTTTTTCCTAAGACTTTCTTGCAATTAGGCTAGCATTAGAACCCTATTCAGTTTGTGCACAAAGCTATCAGTGACTAATCAATAAAAAATTACTAACAATGGCAGTACCGATTATTTGTTATGACACTTTAGCAAAAACAAGGTGAGAAAATAGGAAAATTGCAGCGACAATGTCAGCACAGGTCCCCTAAACACGCATACAGCAGACAAAAAAAATCGACTGCTTGGCAAAATAGGGATCGAAGTATTTGGCGTAGTCTCCGGAACTATTTGAGGCAGCGCTTAGCACAGTGACTCATGTTCAGCCAGTTAAAGCACAGCCCTATGAAAGACGGTAAATCACTCTCTGAAGGCAACGGGTTCATGCTTCAGTCGTGGGCAATCAATCACTGTGGATAATTAATTATTTTATCATAAATCTGCTACTTTGTTTTTTTTTTTTTTTTTGCTTTTTTTATTGCAAGGAATGTCATAGCTCAGGCAAAAATAGCTTTGTATACTGCTTCCTATGTCTCATGCTCTTCCGAGGTTTTACAGGTGATAGGAGAAAGCAGCAGTATGGGCATTTCTATGTGCTTCTAAAGCAACTAATCCTTCCTTCCAGTCTAGGTGAAATCACCAACATACCCCAGTGTCTCCTGAGACACAGGTTTATTTTTCAAAGCTCAATCCACTGCAAGTTACTGCTCCTAAAGATTCTTCCTTTTTCAGTCACCATATTTGAGGGTCCTCTGTAGCTGTGTGCATCCTTTTTGTGCTCTCCTAGCAATCTAAAGAAGAGTATTCTTGTATGGGTTTCCTCAGGCCACTTTTGTTACTCTAGCTTACTTGTTGCTTTTGTTACGTCATTTTCACACAGAATCACAGAATCTCTATGGTTGGAAAACACCTTTAAGATAACCAAGTCTAGCTTTTATCATCTATCTCTACCAGGCCCACTTTTACACAGTATCCTTGAGCAAAATATCTAGACAGCTTTTAAACACATCCAGGGATGGTGGTTCAACCACTTCCCTGGGCAGCATGTTCCAGTCTTTGATAACCCTTTCGATGTAGTTTTTCCTAATATCTAGCCTAAACTTCCCCTGGCATATTTTGACACCATCTCCTCTTGTCCTATCAGTTGTGACTTGTGAGAAGAGACCAACACCCACCTCTCTACAACCTCCTTTCAGGTAGTTGTAGAGAGTGATAAGGTGTTCCCTCAGCCTTTTCTTCAGACTAAACAATCCCAAGTCTCTCAGCCGCTCCTCAAAAGACTTATTCTTGAGACCCTTCACCAGCTTCATTGCCCTTCTCTGGACCTGCTCCAGCCACCTCGATGTCTTTCTTATACTGCGGCGCCCAAAACTAAACACAGTACTCAAGGTGTGGCCTCACAAGAGCCAAGTACAGTGGGACAATAACTTCTCTAGTGCTGCTGGCTACACTGTTCCTTACACAAGCCAGGGTGCTGTTGGCCGCCTTGGCCACTTGGGCACACTGCTGGCTCATGTTCAGCCAGCTGTCAATCAACACCCCCAGGTCCCTTTCTGCTGGGCAGCTTTCTGACCACTCCTCCCCAAGTCTTGGGTTGTTGTGGCCCAAGTGCAGGACTCAGAACTTGGTCTCGTTGAAACCCATATGATTGGCCTCAGCCCATCGATACAGACAGCCCAGGTCCCTTTGAAGAGCCTTCCTCAAGCAGATTTTAGTGGTATTCTAGCAAGGCGCTGGATAATCTGATTACAGACATGCAGCCATCATACAGTTCATCCAGATTTTATTGTGTGCTGTCCCTTTCTGGCTGGGTGAGAAGGCTATAGATTTATAACTATTTAGAATTCCTTTGCTCACAGTTCTAGGTTCCTTTTCAGCATGTTGCCCTTTATTGTACAGCCTTTAAGAACAATTTCTGAGCACATACTGTACATAGCAAATTGCAAAACCAGAAGTTAGAGAGCTGCTCTGTGATACCAGCAGACAGATCGTAGTCATTACAGACGGGGCACTTTAAACTCACGCTAGTTACATATGGGTGATAACCCGCTGCATCCATCTTACAGACATCACTGCAAATTAATTACAGCCATTTCAGTTGCACTTCTGCTGACTCCAAGAGCTCTAACCCACAAAACAGGATAAGATCTTGAGGTGGCTCTGAGTCAGGCAGAGATATCAAGTTGTGAGACTTGATTTTCATTTCAATGACTCAACTACTGACTAGCAAAGCCATCACTTGCTTTGGCTCTGACATGTATTGTTCATGCCAGCATACTGTCTCCACCTCAAGGAAGTCCTAAGGAGACTAATAATAGCCTCAAAGCCATTCTTTGATGCCTTGAGAACTGTTTGAGTTCAAACCAGATCTATTCAGGTAATGATAATAGAAGTATGGATGATTTACTTAATTAGCAATGTAGTAAAGCCAAAACCCCCCAAGGTTTTAGACCTGCTTAGTCACATTGGAAATGAACAAGGCAAAAAAGGAAAATTCCCCAACAACTGTCAGCATTGCTCTCAGGAGGCATGGAAAAAGAGTTGCAGAAAAGATGGAAGAGAGCCATCCTGTAAAGAAATCCACAGTGATTTTGGATGGACGGGAGAAGAAAGGTGTTCCCAGGGTGAACGCCTGTTTAGGTGCTGCAGTGGCAGTCACATGACTGCAGAGACCTCCTCCACTTAAGCTGCAGTTGCATGTGGAAACATGTAGAACTGATGAAAGATCTTCCAGCTTTTTTTAATAGAAAAATTAAACAACTTTTTTTTTATTTTAAATGAGATTCCAAATGTGAAAGCTGTCTTTTGAGATAACTGTATGTTCAGGTTTTCCACTTACTTAAATCATCAGCTTGAGATCAGTTGCTCTATCTGGAATAAATCTGCTTTGAGTGCAGATGGATATACCTGATTAAATAGGAACTTGCTTTGTTTTATGTGGAAATCCTGGACAGTGTGACTGAAAAGCCTCAATACATGAAAACATGTTCCAGGTTACTGCCATGTGTACAAAACAGGTCTGACATGTCTTTGAAGGAGTAACACTAAAAGCACTATTATGAGTGCAAAGCGATGTCTGTGTCTTTTTGTTTCAGTTGCTACTCCATCCTCTCCAAGAACAGTGAGCTTTGTACAAGAGGGCATTAAGGGATGGGATCTAGTAGAATATGTAGCTATCTAGTTTTGATTTAGAGCTTGGACTTAGCTGATCAGAAAATCAACCACCCTGCATTTAAGATTTTCTAGTGAGCATCTTACTGGGCACAAGCTCTCTTGTTGTGTTAAAACAAGTGTGTTCAGACTGTAGAAGACTCAGAACTGTTTTTTTTTAAAACAGTTTTTAAAGATCTATAGCTTTTGGTGTTGCAGCAAGCTGAAGCAAGATTTAATGCAGTATAAACTCTCTGACGTAATTTTGTGTTTCTTGCTTGCTTTCCACGTTAACCTGTATCAAACTACACGTTCAAAGACACAACTTCAGTAGAATTACTGGACTGCCTCTGAATTAACTAGCATTACATAGTCATCACTTCCAACATCGGTGATCGATGTGTCAGGAGCCATGCCTTTCACGGCCAACTGCAATAACCTATTGTGTTGCTCTGAAGTTCACCCTGGCCAGTTACTCCAGGATACTGAAGGACGCAAATTTGTCTGGCTTCTTGGCGCTGACTGATTTCTCAACAATGCAGTCTCACGAGCAGCAGCCTGGCATCTGCCCAGAGGTCCGAGCCCTGAAACATGCCTCAGAGGCCTGCAGCTGGAAGCAATGACAGGCTCTTCCCAATTACGTGTGAACTCGGCAGCTAGGTACACTGACACAGCTGACTGTTTAATGGAGGTAACAAGCTGGGCTGTAAAACTCACTTGGGAAAAGAGATCTATAGTGGAATAAGAACAGAAATTTGCAAGATTACTCCCCTCTAACTGGAGTCTTACTAGATGTTTCATGATCAGTTCATCCACAGCACTCTTAGAAATCTCTAGGAAACATCCTCTGCTCTGAGAAAAATGCATACTTCGCTCCTGAATCATGATTTGGCAGGGCTGACACTTGCGTGTGTTCTTTTGAAAGAGTACTTTTGGTTTGGAGCTATTAGTTCTTCTAAAATGAGTGCCAGAGAGTACTTTGGGTTTTTACTTTAAAAGTGTGATCATGATAGATACAGGATATCAGAATAATGGCAATAGTGATGTGTGCCGGATTCTTAAATGACCATATTATCTTCAACACTTATCAAGTATTATATATACCCAGTATACAAGTGTCACTCTTCCTTGAGGCTGCTGTGTTTCTGGCATGCTCCCTATTCTCTTGGTACATGGTGGAGAGCTTTCCTGGTCATTGCTAACTACTGGGAAACGCTTCTTTTGCTGAACCCCCATGTGTCACGTTACTAACTTTCAAACTTTTTGCAACTTAAATTGGAAGCATTGCTGTTATCCTTTGATATTGTGGAACAAACTATTGTGCAGAAAAAAACCACTAAGAACACTCTAATATCTTCGTTCTTAAGATTGCCACGGCCTATGAAGCCCCCCCAATTTAGCCAGTCAGCTTAGCAACACCCTTGACTCAAAAGCAGTGAAGGCCACAGCAGATAAAAGCATTTTGCACAGCTAAAATGGACATGAGAGCTTGCAAATGCTTATATTCACACACAGCAACAGGAACAGGTATTTACCCATCCAGCTCATAAAGAGTTTTCTCCCTCTTCATACCACTGCGTAAGGTGGTAAACATTTCACAGCTTTCCTCTCTGAGAGCTCCATGGCTTAAGCCAGCTCTTCTTCACCCTGACATTGTCAACGTGAAAGAAGGCCAGTGTGAGAAACCCTTCTTTCCTCTAATCACTGGTAATGAAACCAAGAGGGAAGCAAACTAGCTCTTGTACCCAAAAAAGCCTGAGCCTCCCACTTGGGAAAGAGTTATGGTCCTGTGAGTCTGGGACAGAAGATCTCCTCTACCATTTAATAAGGTAAAACATGCCTTCCCACAGGCTTCCAAACCCCTCATCAAATTGTCAGCCCCTTCACATTAGTTTGGAAATTTTTCAAATGCCAAGATGAAGCTGCTTCTTACATTACATTTCTATAATTCATATTAAAATATGTTTACTTCAACTGGAATGTAAAAAACTTAATGCATGTGGATCTTGAACAACAGCACAGGCGGGGATAAGCAGTCACTCTGAGTACCCTACAGTCGTCTTTGAGGAGTGACTAAAAGTAAGCTTATGGGAACCAAAATGAAGGAGGTGAAGGCAAACTCAAGGAAGAAAAGGCACTGAATTGAAAACTATGGACAAGGAAACTTCTGCCTGTCTGGAAAAATGTGTATTTCTGTGTTTAAACAGGTTTAATTTCACCAATAGTCTAAAGATGAAGAGCTATATAGAGTTACTACCCAAACTCTGAAAGAAGAAACTATTGTTTGAACAAAAAAAAGTGATACCCTGGCATCATGGAAGGGACAGCTGACCAGACCACATAAAAAGTAAACACACAATGGAAAGCAAACAAAGCTCTAGTCCAAATAGAGAGGTTGAGCAACTTCAGGTGATGGAGTATGGGAACTGTGGCACCAAGCGCTCACATGTCAGTTCTCGTAAATACCAGACAGAAGCAAGAGTCCTTGCATTCACCTTGGGAGTGGGGTGCTGGATTTGCCAAGGATGGTTTTCACTTGTGCTACACAGGTCTCCAGGGCAGGTACGGTTATATCTGGCGTGTCCTAGATGCACTGGTAGAGTTTGGTTACCTGAAGACATGATATGTCTCCGCTCCCCCTGGGCTGCCAGATGGGCATTAGCCCCGCACTGTGGCAAGGCCAGCGCACTGAGCTGCCCACAGGACTCTCCAAGATCAGCCTGGTCAGGGCTTGCCATGAGCCCCAGAAGCAGCCTGGGGGAACGCTGATGACCACACAGCACTGAAGTTAACCCGGCCGGGCTGGGATCACAGCCTGAAGGGGAACTAAACCCAGGCGTGGAGGCTAAAGGAAGTGGGCTGGTGCCAGAGAGAACAGGGTTAGCTCAAACTCCGGGGACATGCCCCAAAGGACGCCACGCACGAAGCCACCCTGAAAGGCCAGCTCGCCTGCGCCAGGTGGTCAATGGGGGCTAGCGGGCCCGCCGGGCTGCCCACAGCCATTCGGCCCACCCTCAATCACCCACCCAGACCCCCTCAGCAGCGGCCGTTCTCTGCACGGTGTAGGGCGGCAGGGCGGGCCGGGGGCGGTGGCTGGACGGGGCGAGGCGGGGCCTGCGGCCCTCCCG